>RBNI01001936.1:0-20316 GCA_003990745.1 Jimgerdemannia flammicorona | reverse complement strand
GATTTTGGAAATTCTTTGATTTGCCGATTTTGGAAATTTCGTCAAATGGAACGTTTTCCTTAATATCTCGGCAACACGTAATCCGATTATAATGTTCTTGGTATCATTAGAAAGGCCTTATTAAGGGCTTTCAAATGACACCAAGATCATCAAATTTGGATGATTATTCATCAAGTTATTGATGTAAAAATTTAATTGTCTAATTTGGAAATCAAAACAATGCCGATTCGAATCCGATTCGAATCTGATTCGAATCCATCCGGATGGGATTCGAATCCCATCCGGATTGACTCGTTCGGAGCACTAGAGATGGCACAGCATGGGTTCATAGAGTTATTGAAGGAGTATGAGCCAGTGGACTGAATGGGCGTCTGGTCTTTCTGGACCAGGAGAAGACATATGACTGAGTGCAATGAGTCTGGCTGGCAAAAGTATTGGATAGGATTGGGGTCCCACACTAGTTCAGGACAGCCATGGTCAGTCTACTGGAAGGAAGTAGGGCTGCGCTTATATGTAATGGATACAGAGGGGTAGCATTTCCCCTGGATAGGGGAGTGCCCCAGGAGGACCCACTGTCTCCCATTTTGTATGCTCTTTCTCTAGAGCCCTTCATGGACAGAATTAGGTAGAAGATAGTGGGGCTCTCTATCTTTGGTATTGGGTGGAAAGTAGGGGCATTTGCAGATGACATGGTGGTTGGCCTGGGATTAATTGTGGATGTGGAGAAGCTTAAGAAGACAGTAGAGTGGTATGAGGTGAACTCCAGGGCTAGGCTTAATTGGCATAAGTGCAAAACAATGGTGTTAGGAAATAGTCTGGTGGGAGGGGAGATTAGTGGTACCATTGTCCCTGCTAGTGAGGTGATATAGTACTTAGGTATTTATCTGTCAGTATATGGATTGGTTCTGCCCAGACTTTGGTAGGAGCAGTGGGTTGGCATCTGGGAGGAGGCCCTGCAGAGTTGGGGGGGCTGCCAATTGTCTCTGGCAGGACACATTTCAATTTTGAACATCTATTAGCTGTCAAAGTTGTGGTATCTGACTTACTATCTGGACTTCCCAGCTTGGGTGGTGAAGCAATTGATGAAGCTGGCCAAGGGGTGGATCTGGGCTAGAAGGTGGAGTCAGATCAGCTGGGAGGTCTTGTCCTTACTGGTGGCGAGTGAGGGACTTGGGCTGGTGGACTTTCCTAAGAGGCTGCACTGCTTGAGAGCATGGTGACTGAAGAGAGTGGTGGAGTTGAGAGTGGGTGGTTGGGTCCCCCTACTGCAGAAAGTCTGGGAGATGAGGTCCTCTCTAAGAGGGTCAACTGGGGATCTCCTAATACTTGTAGGCCTTCAGAACACCAAAAAATTGCGATACAAAGGCTTCTGGTGGGGAGCGGTAGAGGGGGTATACTATATTGGAATTAGGTAGCAGGGAAATGAAGCAGAGACAGCTTGGGACCCAGCGATGTGGAGATGGGACTGAGTATTACTGAGTGGCATTCCCTTAATTAAGTTTGACATTGGTGATGAAATTGAATGCCAATAGAGACTGGGCCAGGACCTGTGGCCTAGCAGTTGACAAGGAGTAGGAATCGGCAAGGAGTGGGACTGGCATAGCATTTGGGCCTAGAGTGCAGAGGTGAGGAAGTGGCTACCACCGAAGTACTGAGTGATCTGGTGGCGTGTACTGAGGCAGAATGTCATTCTCAACTTCTGCTCAGGTCACCTTATTGAGGGAGGTTGCTTCGACTGTGAAGAGTGTTATAATGTAGGGCAGGAAGGGGGATATGTGTAGATATCTGAACATTGGCTAGGAGAGTGTAAGGTACTTAGTACCTTTTGGCAGAACATTGGAGATCATTTGGGAGTAGTGTATAGGAGAGCTAGGGTGCGGGGGTGATGGGAGGATTTAAGGGATAGATTGGAGAGGGGGGTGGAGAAGAAATGACTAACATTAGGCTGGGCTTTGGCCATTTGGGTGGGGCTGGCCAGTCACCGGTTATTTGTTTTTGAGGATAGGAGGACACTTGGCTCAGAGGTCAGGCTGCTGAGGTGGTGTAGCCTTATGGTCGATACCTTGATGGGCTGGTGGCTTGGTTGGGAGTTGCAGGAGGGTCAAAGGTGGTATTTGGTAGAGAAAATCTGTAGGCAGAGTGGGGGGAGGGTTAGAGTGGTGGGTGAGAAAGTGGTCTTTGTTCATATAGGTGGAGGGAGTGGCACCCCTATGGGGATCGGGTAGTGGGAGGATATCCTGTAAACTTATTAATAGATGGATAATAAATGGCAGAGTCCAAGTGACTATAAAAAAAAAAAAAAAAAAAAAAAAAAAAAAAAGGTAAGGTGGAGATTCTGGTTCAGAGAGGCAGAGGAGAGATATGAGAGGTGAGGAGCTGAAGAGACAGGCTGGTTTGGAGAGAGTGTATTTGAGTAGGTTGGGAGCCAGTTATAGTGGAGTCTTATTATTGTCCTGCTGTATAGAGGGAGTATATGGACTGAGTGAAGGGTCTCTAGGAGAGTGGGGCCCTCACAGAGGCTGGAGTGAATATGCTTGGTAGAGACTTCAATATGGTTCAGAATATATTTGTGGATAGAACTGATGAAGAGTAGGGAGCTGAGAGTAGGAGTGGAGGTCTAGAGGTATAGGAGAAAGTAGAGAAACTGAGTGCACTAGTAGATACTGACAGGGGATTTTGGAGTAATAGGATGGTATACATACACTAGGTCAGGGGTCTGGGGATAAGAATTGACTGAGTTTTGACCACAAACTGCTGGAGATTAGATATCTGGAAATCACTAGAGGTTGAATAGTGTCTGTGGTCTAATCATTGAGGGTTATTGAGACAGGGACATTTTGAGAGGAGTGGGGATGGGTCTGGACATTGGTGCCTAAATTCCTCTTTGTTGGATGATAAGGAGCTGTGGGATAAGTGGGTGGTGGATATTCAATAGAGTAGAGGGATGGGTACAGAAGGGGGCCACTGTGGGTGTCAGGTGGATGTGACTGAAGAAGGCTGCTAGAGTTTACTGGGGAGAGGCTGGTAAGATAGCTGGCAGACAGAGGAGGTGACAGGTGGTATGGGCTTCTGCTAGGCTGGCTCAGCTTCTGAAGGATGGGGCTGGACTGTTGGCCCTAGAGGGGGGGGAGGACTGGAGATTGTTATGAATATAGAAGGAGGTTGAAGAGCTACAACTAGTAGTAAGAGAGGAGGAGGAGACATGGGTGCAGAGTCTGGCAGCATGGTTGTATTGGCAGAGACTAGAGGAAAGAGAGAGGCCCTCTAAGTTCCTCACAAGGGCCCTTCAGGCAAGGAGAGTTCAGTAGAGGTAGGAGGGGACATTGAATGCTAGTGTACAGCTTATAAGATATTCTTAGATTGTTAAAGGAGAAGTGAAGTGGTCTGTAGAGTGAGAAGGAGGGGGGGGGCTGATGATACTACTATTGACCATACTTTGGAGAATTAGTACCCACTACAGGTGAGAGGACTGGACAGTCTGGTGTTACCAGTATAGGAGGGGGAGATTTGCCAGATTCTTGCTATAACTTTGCTGAGCATGGCACCAGTGGAGGATGGCTTGCCCTGGGACTTTTGGAAGAAGATGGTGGGAATCCCCAGTGTGCTAGAAGAATTGATAGCAATGTGCAACTTAGTGCTACAGTCAGAGAGATGGGTGAGTGAGTAATATCTGGGGCTGGTGGCACTGCTCTATAAGGATAAAGGCAGGAGAGAGGACTGGAGGAACTGGTGGCTGATTATGCTGCTGGATATAGACAGAAAGTTGGTTACTAAGTTGGTATTGGCAAGATTGTAGAAGGTGGCCCAACAGGTATTGGGGGAGGAGCAGTGGGGCTTTGTAAGTGACCAGCTTATTAGAAATAGTACAGCTTAGGTTCATAGTGAGCACCTGGTTTTTCTGGATCAAGAGAAGGCATATAACCATATCTGGCAGGTCTGGTTAGCAAAGGTACTGAATAGAATTGGTATCCCTCAGCAGTTCTAAGTAGCAATGATCAGTCTCCTGGAAGGGAGTCAAGTAGTACTCATATATAATGAGTACTGAGGGGGGCTTTTTCTCTGAGTAGGAGAGTCCCCCAAGGGGACCCACTGTCTGTCATTTTGTATACACTCTCATTGGAGCCATTGATAGATAGAATTCAGTAGAAGATAGTAGGGCTCTCAGTATTGAGCATTGGATGGAAGGTGGGAGCCTTTGTAGATAATATAGTAGTTAGCTTAGGATCAATCATCAATGTGGAAGAACTCAAGGCAATAGTGGAGTAGTATGAGGTACATTCTGGGGCTAAACTCAACTGACACAAGTATAAGATAATAGTGTTAGATAATGGCCTAGTGGGAGGGAATATCATTGGAACAATTGTCTCTGCTGGAGAGATGACTCAGTTTATAGATCAGTCTTATCTAGAGCTTGGTGGGAGCAGCAAGTGGTGATCTGGGGAGAGACTCTGTAGAGTTGAGGTGGCCACCAGTTGTCTCTAACTGGGTGTGTTTCTGTTTTGAATATCTACTGGCTACCAAAGCTATAGTATTTAGCTTATTATCTAGACTTCTCAGTCTGGGTGGTGAAGCAATTGTTGAAACTATCCAAGGGTTGGATCTGGGCTGAGAGGAGGAGTCAGATTAACTGGGAAATCTTATCTCTGCCAGTTACTAGAGGAGGTCTGAGGCTGGTTGACTTTCTGAAGAGGTTGTAGTATAGTGGCTGAAGAGGGTGGTGGAGCTGAGAAATAGTAGCTGGGTTCTCCTGATGAAGAGGGTCTGAGAGATGAGGTCCTCACCAAGAGGCTCTACAGGTAATCTACTGTCCTTTTTTTTTTTTTTTTTTTTTTTTTTTTTTTTTTTTTTTTTTTTTTTTTTTTTTTTTATAGTTACTTGGACTCTGCCTTTATTACCAGTCTATGAATAAGTATACATCATCACCACTCACTACCCAATTCCCATAGGGGGGCTCCTCTCCACCTCCTCACGGATAAAGATCACAAATTTTCTCCACTAAGCAGCATCTCTGACCACCCTGCAGCCCCCAACCAAGCCACCAGCCTGTTAAGGTGTCTTCTATAAGCCCCTGCCACTGCAACAACCAGTCCCCCAAGCCCTGTCTACTCCCATCCTCAAAAACAAATAGCCAGTGACTGGCCAGCCCTACCCAAATAGCTAATGCCCAGCCCAAAGTAATCCACTCCTTCCCTATCCCTCCTACCAATCTATCCCTCAAGTCCTTCCACCTCCCCCATACTTCATCTCTCCTACATCATACTCCCAAGCATTCCCCAATTGCCTGCCAAAAATCCCCCAACACCTCACACTCTCCTAGCCAATGTTTAGGTGTCTGTATACAGCCCCCCTCTTACCCTACATTATGGCACTCCTCACAGTCAAAGCAACCCCCTATGATAAGGTGCCCTGAGCAAAAGTTGAGTATAACATTCCTCTACAGCATACACCACCAGATCACCCAGTACTTAGGCGGCATCCACTTTCTCACTGCGGCACTCCAGGTCCAAACACCATGCCAGTCCCACTCTTTACCAATTCTAACTCCTTGCCAACTGCTAGGCCACAGATCCTGGCCTGGTCCCCTTTGGTATTCCATTCCATCACCAATATCAAACTCAATTAAAGGAGCACCACCCAGCAGTATGTGATCCCATCTCCACATCGCCAGGTCCCAATCCTCCTCTCCCTCATTCCCCTGCCAACGAATTCCAATGCAGTGCACCCCCTCTGCTATCCCCCACCAAAATCCTTTATATCGCAGTTGATTAGTATTCTGAAGCCCAACCAATGAGAGGAGATCACCAGTTGAGCCCCTTGGCAATGACCGCCTCTCCCAGATCTTCTGTAGCAGAGGAACCCAACCACCTCCTCTCAATTCCACTGCCCTCCTTAGCCACCATGCCCGCAAGCAGTGTAACCATTTTGGAAAGTCAATCAGCCCAAGACCACCTCTCACCACTGGTAGGGATAAGATCTCCCAACTAATCTGACTCCGCCCTCCAGCCCAAATCCATCCCTTCGCTGTCTTCACCAATCTCTTTACCACCCAGGCTGGGAAGTCCAGATAATATACCAGGTACCACAACTTTGGCAGCCAGTAGACATTCAAAATTGAGACCCATCCTACTAGAGAAAATCATCTTCCCCCCCAACCCCGCAGGGCCTCCTCCCAGATTCCAATCCTCTGCTCCCACCAAAGCCTGGACAGAACTGACCCATAGACTGACAAATAGATGCCCAAGTACTGTACTGCTTCACCAGTGGGGACAATTGTTCCTATAACCTCTCTTCCCACCAGGCCATTGCCGAGCACCATTGTTTCACACTTATACCAATTCAGCTTCGCTCCAGAGTTCTCCTCATACTACTCTACAGTCTTCTTGAGCTCTTCAACATCAGCAATTGAATCCAAACCAACCACCATGTCATCTGCAAAGGCCCCAACTTTCCATCCTATGTTAAAGATAGAGAGTCCTTCTATCCTCTGCCTAATTCTATCTATAAGGGGTTCCAGAGAAAGAGCATACAAAATGGGGGACAGTGGGTCCCCCTGGGGCACCCCCCTACTCAAGGGGAATGTCACCTCTCTATGACCATTATACATGAGCGCAGCCCTACTCTCTTCCAGTAGGCTGACCATTGCTGACCGGAATTGGAATAGAACCCCCATTCTATTCAAAACTTTCACCAGCCAGACTCTTCGCACCTGGTCATAGGCCTTCTCCTGGTCCAAGAAGACTAGCTGCCCATCCAGTCCACAGGCCCTTGCCCCTTCAATAACTCTATGTACCCAGACAGTGCCATCCCTGATTAGCCGACCACCCACAAATCCCCTCTGTTCAACACCCATGACTTACTGGACCACCTTCTGTAGCCTTGCCACCACCACCTTAGTCACTAACTTTCTGTCCATATCTAGCAACATTATCGGCCACCAGTTCTTCCAATCCTCCCGCCTTCCTTTGTTTTTATAAAGCAGCATCACCAGCCTAAGGTCCTGCTCCCCCACCTATCTCCCAGTCTATAGAATGAAGTCACACAATACTGTCATCTCTCCCATCACCCCTGGGACTCCAACAATTTACTTCCAAAAGTCCCAGGGCAGATCATCCTCTCTAGGTGCCATATCTGGCATTGTTGTAGCAAGAACCTGGTGGATCTCATTTTCCTGTACAGGCATCACTAGGTCACCTAGCCCCTTGACTTGTGGTGGGTGCCAATCTTCCAATGTTTGGTCACTGGCCCAGTCCCCTCTGGCAGTCTATCCCATCACTAATGTCAAACTCAAGTAATGGGACTCTGCCCAATAGCACCCGGTCCCATTGCCACATCTCTGAGTCCCAATCCTCCTCTCCTTCATTTCCCTGCTAATAGATCCCAATGTGATGTGCCCCCTCTGCTATCCCCCACCAGAAGCCTTTAAATCACAATTGAGTAGTGTTCTGAAGTTCAACCAAAGATAGGAGATCACTAGTTGAACCTCTAGACATGGACCACCTCTCCCAAACCTTCTGCAATAGAGGAACCCAACCACTTCCTTCTAATTTCAAGGCTCTCTTCAACCACCAAACCCTCAAGTAGTGTAGCCTCTTCAGAAAGTCCACCAGTTCTAGTCTGCCACTCGCCACTGGTAGGGATAAGACCTCCCAGCTTATCTAACTCCTCCTTCCAGCCCAGATCTAACCCTTGGTAAGCTTCATCAGCCTCTTTACCACCTAGGATGGGAAGTCCAGATAGTATGCCAGATACCACAGCTTAGGTAGCCAGTAGATGTTCAAAATTGTGACATGCCCTGCTAGTGACAATTGACGGCTCCCCCAGCTCCACAGGGCCTCCCCCCAGATGCCAACACACTGCTCCCACCAAAGCCTGAGTAGTACTGACCCATACATCGAAAGATAGATACCCAAGTACCACACTACCTCACCAGCTGGGACAATTGTTCCAATAACCTCCCCACCCACCAGACCATTGCCTAACACTATCATTTTGTACTTATGCCAGTTAAGTCTTGCCCCAGAGTTCTCCTCATACCACTCCACTGTCTTCTTAAGCTCCTGAACATCTGCAATTGATCCCAGTCTAACTACTATATTATCTGCAAAGGCCCCCACCTTCCATTCAATGCCAAAGATAGAGAGCCCCACTATCTTCTACCTGATTCTATCCAGTAGTGGTTCCAGGGAAAGGGTATATAAAATGGGGAACAATGGGTCTCCCTAGGGCACTCCCCTGCCTAGGGGAAAAGCCACCCCTCGATGTCCATTACATATGATTGCTGCCCTACTCTCTTCCAGTAGACTGACTATTGCTGACTGGAACTGGTGCAGGACCCCAGCCCTATCCAAAACTTTCACCAGCCAGACTCATCACACCTAGTCGTAGGCCTTCTCCTGGTCCAAGAAGACCAGATGCCCATCCAATCCACAAACCCATGCCTCTTCAATAACTCCATGCACCCAGGCTGTACTATCCCTAATAAGCCATCTCCCTACAAAGCTCCTCTGCTCAATGCCTAAGATTTGCTGTGCCACCTTTTATAGCCTTGCAACCACCACCTTAGTAACCAACTTTCTATCCATATCCAAGAGCATAATCAGCCTCCAGTTCTTCCAGTCCTCTCACCTTCCTTTATTCTTATAGAGTAATGTCACCAACCCCAGATCCTGCTCCCCCACCTATCTCCCTGTCTGTAGAATAAGATTGCACAATACCATCATCTCCCCCAGTACCCCTGGGATCCTGACCATCTTCTTCCAAAAATCCCAGGGCAGACCATCTTCTCCAGGCACCATACCTGAGGTTGTCGCAGCAAGAACTTGGTGGATCTCCTCTTCTCAGACTAGTAATACTAAGTTACCCATCCCATCTACTTATGGGGATTGCCAATCTTCTAATGTATGGCCAATTATATCAACATCTGCTCCATCCTCCTCCTCACTCCACAATCCACTCCAGTACTCCTTTAATGATCCAAGAATATCTTGGATACTATGGACCAGGACACCATCAGAATTGAGTGTCTCCTCCCACCTTTGTTGTATCCTCCTAGCCTAAAGGGCTCTTGTGAGGAACTTAGAGGGCCTCTCTCCATCTTCTAAACTCTGCCACCATAGCCTAGCCGCTAAGCCCTTCACCCTTGCTTCCTCCTCCTCTCACAGTACCTGTTATAGTTCACCAACCTCCTTTTTCACTCTTATGGACCTCCAATTCTCCTTCCTCTCCAATGTCACCAGTCTCACCCAATCTTCTAAGAGCCTAGACAGTCTACTAGAGGCCCATCTCACTTTCCACCTCCTCTGTTTCCCAGCCTCCTTACCCACCTCACTCCAGTATGTCTTGGCCATCTCCTTCATTCTCATCCACTGAATGCCAACTGGTGTACCTTCCTGCCTCCAACCTGCTATCTGTAGTTGAATGTCCACAGCCCACCTGTCCCACCAAATTCTATCATCTAATAAGGAGAAATTGAGATGCCAATGTCCAGACCTATCCCCACTCCCCCCAAACTGACCCTGTCCAAGAATCCCCCAGTGATCTGACCAAGGACACCATTCCACCTCCAGTGATCTCCAAACATCCAAACTCCAGCAGCTAGCCATCAGCATCCAATCAATTCTCATCCCCAAGCCTCCTGCCCAATGCATGTAAACCCTCCTATCCCCCCAGCACTTCCTACCTGCATCCACCAGAGCACTCAGCCTTTCCACTTCTTCCCATATCACCAGCCCTCCACTCTGACCCTCCACTCCTTATCCTCTATCAGTTCTGTCTAGCAGTGCCTCTTGAACCATATTAAAGTCTCCACCCAGTATATCCACCCCAGTCTCTACAAGTATCCCACTCTCTTAAAGACCCTTTACCTAGTCCACATGCTCACCCCATCCAGCAGGGCAGTAACAAGATCCCACTGTAATTGGCTCCCATCCAGTACATATCTACTCACCCCAGACTAGTCTATTCCTCCAGCTCTACATATCTCTTATCTCCCCTCTGCCTTTCCATATCAGAATCTCAACCTTGCCCATCCAAACTGCCTCACCTCCCCATTCCTTTATCCATTCATCCAATTCCTCCTCACACCTGACATCCTGCAAGAGGAAGAGATCAGCCTCCAATTCCTTCAGCTAAGTAAAAATATTCCATTGTCGAGAAGTGCCCTGCAGCCCATTTATGTTCAGTGAAAAAATGTTAGTTGTACTATTCATATTGATGTATAATGTTTTTATCCCATCCATCCCTATTGCACCAAGTTCAACTCTTCCTACACCATGTCCAGATTATGTTCCACAGTCACTTCCTCTTCAATGGTCCTCTGAGCCTCTAATCCAGCCAACAGCTCATTCATCTTTCTATCTGTCTTCTCCTCAAACTTCTCACAGTATTCCAGGCAGGCCTCCTACCAGAGCTGCAACCCATGTCACTTGGCCCAACAGTACTTGGCCCTCTCACCAGCAACCCCTGCTAGTTCAGCCTCCCACTCCTTATCCATCTCATATCCTTCCTCCTCCAGATACACTGCAAGGATCTCCACCTTCAATACCAACTCTACACCATCTCCCTGCAATACCCATGCCCAATGCTCATCACTCATTACCCTCAAGTCCACCTCCCCAAGTTCTTCAGCTACCAGATTATTCATCATCCTGCACATCCAGAGTAGATTGCCAACCTCCTTCCCTCCTGGGGTTACTGGTCTTCTACTATCCAACGTCATGGTATTAGCTCCGGCACTCGCCACCTCATCTCACACCTCTGGGACATCCACCAATTCCTCCTCCCCAGCCTCCACCACCTGTCCCCCCTTTGCTACCTCAGGCATGCCAAATTGCACTCATTGGGCCCCCTTCATTGGCACATCTTCTCCTGTCTTGCTCTGATAAGCTGGCCCTCACCTGATGAGAGGGGTGGGGGTTGGTGATCCCACCCAGTCCTCCTCCCAGACCTTGAATGTACCATCAGCATATGGGTCACCATTAGCTGCATTCCTGTCCTCCTCTGTTCCTTTTCCCATACTTCCTTCCTTCTCACTGGCCCAGACACTTGCCTTGGTACCCCCAGGATCCACCATTCCACCTGCCTTCTTTAATGGTTGACTCTCCATCTTAGCCAGCAACTCCTTCTGATATTGACAGCCCTGAGCTATTTCCCATTGCCCCTTGTCTACTTGGATCCTCTTCCCATCTACCACCTCCAAGTACATCAACTTCACATAGGACTTCCAAGCCTTCACCTGCCGCTCCACTGCTCCACTCATCTCTTCCAGTACCTCTAGCAAGTCCTCTTCCTCCTCCTCACTCCCCTTCACTCTTGTCACCTTGCATAAGATCGCCCCCTCGTCTTCCCTGTAGCCTCTTTTCTTGCCAGCCAAATCTGTACATCCACATCCCCAGTCCTAAGTGAGATCCCTTCTCAGACTCTGAACCTGATATCTACTATCTCACCATACTCCTCCATGACCTTCTCAACTCTCTTCCTCATCTCTATTGCCATCACCATGGGTACTCCTTTTACCAGCAGTTGGACCACCCTGGGGTCCCATTTCAGACATTATGCCATCAGGACACACACCTTTCCAATAATCAATCCAACCTTCAATGCTTCTTTCAGGGGCTCAGCTTCCTCAAAACCCACTTCAACTCTCACCAGACCTTTCAGGAACTTCACGGATGCTGCTCCAGCCACCTGCTTAGCAATAAGCCCCAGCACCATTTTCACTATCACTACCAGGCCCCAGAAGCACAACATCACTGCAAATGCTGAGATCAATTTCTTGAGTAATGGTGCCACAGCCAGGCTCATCATACCATCTGCCAAGTCTCCCTGCCTTCTAAGCCTCATTTGCTCAGCTATACTATCAGCCATCACATCTGGATTTTTTTCCAGATTGGCAGTCCTGTCACCATCAGCCGTCACACCCCCCCCAGCCACTACTCCCCCAGCTCTGCTGCCCTCACCCCTAAGTACTACTTTCCCATGAACTGTCATCATCTCCATCTCCTTGCCTTTCCTCAGCCAATCCTCCAGCCCTATCATCTGTTGCCTCCCCTTCACTGTCTCTGCAAAGCTTGCTCTTTCAGACCCTTGTCCTCCTCTGCCACCTCCACCTCCTCCTTGTCCTCCTGCCAACAGCCCTCTCATATCACCCCCCAGGCCAGGACCTCTCCCCACCTGCTGCCAGTTGAATGCACTAGGGCTGCCCTGCCTAGTATGTACTCCAGAAAACTTGTTGTTTGCCATTTCCTTATCACCTTTCTCCAATAAACGACTTGAGAGTGTGTTATAAAGTGTGTGTAATGTGAATATTGTTGTTAATAGCTTATACTATATTTTATCAGGAACTACTTAAATATATTATTGATATATTTACATCTGTTGTCTAATTGTATAGTATATATTCTATATCTAGTTTTATTTTCAGCAATTACTTTGAATTCTTTGAATTTATCCAAGGCTTCACTCTTTATCAATAGAAGATATATATATACTTTGCATATGATTATTGATGAATATAAGAAAGTATCTCTTGCTAGAATGTGACAGAGTATATATTGATCTACATATATCTATATATATGAGGTTGAGAATCTCAGATATATACTTTAATCATTCTTTGAATAGTTTCTGAGATGCTTTATTTGTCATATAATTCTTATAGAAACTATTATATAGATATACTGCTGGTAATCTTCTGATAGATCTACTCCTTATCATCTGTTTGAGGCTTATGTTGCTAATATATCCTAAGCAATGATACTATATATTGAATATATCAGATGTAGTTATTATATATGTAGAGACTTTTGTACTATTTGGCATACCATTGATCATATAAAGATTACCATATTTTGAAGCTATCATTAATCTCTTATTATTATATAAATTATATACTATTGTACCTTTTGAATATATTGTGATGGTTGATCCAAATTAGTAATATGAAACAGAGGAATTAGATATTTGATCATAGTACCTGAACCCAATTCTCAATATAGTATAGCCTTATAAATAGCAGACATATTTTACTAAGGGCAGAAACTTTAACATTGGCAAAGTTTTGGGAGATGGTGAAATCTTTGCAGATATTAAAAGATTCAACACTGGTAGAAAATGACTCATTACTTAGCCACATATTAGTAGTATACAAATCTATATAAATAACTCAGTATCTTAGAGTGAATAAACCTCAGATTGAAATAGTTCAAAGTAAAGCAAAAGCAAAGAAACTAGAAAGCCTGTGGGTAGATATACTTCAAACTCACTTATCCCTGTATTCCAAGGACTCTGCAGAGTCAAAGAAGATTAAGTTTTCAAGATACAGAAATCTGACATACTTCTAAGATTAAGCATCTGCTATGTTACAACTTGGTGCCCATTAGCTGGTGATTCAAGATGAATTCCTCACTTTTAAGCTGAATAACAAACAACTGCTACCACCTAAATTACCATACAAACCAAGCTGAGATACTCAGACAAAATAGATATGAGACCACCAGTATTCCATAGATATACTTCAGATGAATCAATCATCACTTTCATTGATGACTTTGAGCAGTATACTGCAGTAAGAACCCTGACAGCAGTACAGCAAGTAGCCCTCATATCCTTCAGCTTACGAGGTCCTACAAGAGTAGCATTCATAGCTGCAACCCATGCAGGAAATAATGCCAATGCTATACTAATAGCACAGAAGACCTGGCTCCAAAACATCTACTATACAGATGAGATCAAGCAAGCCCTGAAGGATCAGCTTAATACAATATATCAAGGAATGAGTAAAGATCTAAACACATTCTATACTAGAATCTGATATTAGATAATCCTTGTAGATTATGCTGATACTATCCAAGATCAAGTAGCTGAAGCAACCTTCATAAAAGGAGTCTACCCAGAGATAGCTATAGTCATTTGCTCATCACCAGTAGTTCTGGATCTGCTGCAAAAGGTCACCTATGCTCAGTGGTATTGGATAGCCAGACACCTACAAGACTACATAATGGAAAGAGTCACTGGAGTTAAAATTAAAGCACCCAAGGTAACTAGCATAATCTCTACCATAATGATCAATTGAAATACACCTCAGCCAAGAGCTACAGAGCAGCAGAGAAATGGTGACCCTATGGAGAAGCTTGCCAAACAGTTCACCAAAATGACTGCTCACCTAGGAAATATAGTAAAGAAAATCAGAGGAAGAGATCGCCACCTAGTTCAGAAGTTTGCTGCCACTACAAATAAGAAGAAAGATACCTGCTATAGCTATAGAGAGGAAGGTCACTACTCTTACAAATGTATGAGTGAAACCAAGTATAAGGTCCAGCTGAGCAATGCTACTAGAAATAAGGAACAGGCCAACATCATCATATTTAAAGAAATTGGAGAGTCAGATAATGAATGGGAGGCCTATCCTGCACAGACTACTAAAAAAGATGTTTGTAAGGAACCTTACAAGAGGCCACCAGGAAGACCTAAGAAGAATCTGGTAGAAAAACAAATAGAGACAGCTACAGAAAGCTAAGCTGAAGAAATAGATTAAGATATAGAGCTTGAGTAGGCAGTTCAGGACATTATCCAAGAAATCACTCCAGCCAGTGAAGGAGAAAAGAAGAAAAAGCTCTGCAAGACCAAGACCTTCAAGTATGATATCTTTAAGGACCTCAGCCAACAAAAAGTCAATGCAACCTTTGGTCAGCTTACAGAAATTCCCACCTTCAGACAGCAAATGAGATTTGGACTAGTAGAAATAACCAAGGAGTAAGGTTGGAAGATAACTGAGGCCAACAATGTTCAAGAAGACTCTGGAGAAGAAAGCGAAGACAACTGCAAGACTTCTGCCTATGCAATCTGCCAAATCAAAGATAGAATCTTTGAGGCTATCATTAATACTGGAGTAGAAGGATGTCTCCTCAGCAAAAAAGCAACAGACTGCCTAGATTGGGAAGTTGAAGAAGCAACCAAGTTGGTGTTTGTCACAGCTGATGGCACAAGAGCCACACCTCTGGGAAAAAATTGAGATGTTCTCATCAAGTTTGGAGGAGCAACCATCCCAGTGAATATAATTATAACCAATGCAACCAACTATGACATCCTTATTGGCAATCAATGGCTTCACAAAGCCAGAGCAATAATCGATCTCAATGCACAGAAGATACAGATCATCTACCAAGGACAGAAGATACAAATTCTCATCAATGTCAACAAAGGAGTCCTGCCTAATATAGAGGAAGAAGAGAGTGAACAAGAGGAAGCTTATATGGTAACTACTCAGAAAAAGAAGAAGAAGGTTGGATGGATGAGTAAAGAAAAATAGTATAAGAAGATTGTAGAAGAATATGCACTACAAGAAGTCTGCCTTCACAGGATTAAGATCTACTATATGGAGTATATCAATGATTGCTACTAGTATACTAGCAGAATCAGGAACATCTACCATGAAAGAAGGCAGGAGGCTCTTGGGGAACAGGCCAAAGAAGAAGAGGAGGAAGAAGATGATAAACCACCAGCCCTCCTGGAGGATAGTGATGATGAAGAAGAAATCAAGATCAAGATCTGGAAGATTCACTCGATGCAGTTCTACTAGAATACAAGTTAGAAAATATAGTCAGAATAGACATTGCCACTATAGAAGAAACTATACTAGAGCCCCAGACAACTACCTTGCTTATAACTGGTTTGAAAATGACCATACCAAAAGACCATATCAGAATCCTCAAGATAAGAAGCAGCCTGGCTAAAAGCGAAATTACCATTAAAGGAGGAGTCATTGACTCAGACTATACTGGAGAAATCCTACTCATTGCCAGGAATCACAATCCTACAATCCCATTTCTAATCAAAAAGAAGGACCAATTGACATAGATGTTGATCTTTCCAATTCTACAACCAAAGATCATAGAAGTTAAGAAGCTGGAGGAAATGAGAAGAGAAAGGAAAGAATTTGAATCCACTGAAAGAGGAGTATTCACCAGCACCAAGATCACTGAACTGGACTAAAAGAAGGAGGAAACTATAAACAAGCATAGCTATACTATTGAAAATGAGTTTCCACTAAAAAAGGAACTCAAGAAGATACTCTATAAATTTGAGGATGTCCTTGCCACAGACTTCAAGGATATCAAAGGAAAGACCCCATACTACTACCATGATATAGACACAGGAGACACTGAACCAATTTATCAGAAGGCAAGACCCATCCCACCAGCCTACCATGAATGGCTTAGGGAAGAAATCAAGCAGATGGAAGAAGCCAGTATCATCAAAGAAGCCAGTAGTCCTTGGGCTTCACCAGTTGTACTGGCCCCAAAGAAAGGAAGCAAGCCAGGAGAGTTTGCCCCAAGGCTCTACACTGATTATAGGAAACTCAACCTGGTTACTAAGAAAGATTGCCAACTACTGCCCCTTATCAGTGATATCCTTGTAACTCTAGAAGATGAAGCACAGTATTACAGCACCTTGAATTTGTACTCAGGATTCTACCAAATTAGTCTCACAGAAGCAGCAAGTGAAAAGTCAGCCTTCATCACCCCAGATGGAACCTATATCTATCTGCAAATGTTATTTGGAATATGTAATGCACCAGCAAACTTTCAGCAAATGATGAACAAAATCTTCTACTATGATATAGAAAGATGAATGATGGTCTATATGGATGATATTATCATCTACAGCAAAACAGCCAAAGAACATCTGCAGTATATTGAGCAGATGATGGAGAAGCTGAGACAGTATGGTCTTTATATCAAATCTAAGAAGTACAAGTTTGCAGAAATCGAGATCATCTATCTTAGTCATATCATTTATCAAGATAGAATATACACAGATCCTCTCAAGATTCAAGCAGTAGCAGTATACTCAAGACCAACTACAGTTACTGAAGCTCAAGCCTTTATGGGACTTGCCTCCTACTACTACAGATTTATTAGAGGATTCTCCAATATTGCAGGCCCAATCTACAAACTCAACAAGAAGGACATCAAGTTCCAGTAGACCAGCAGGCAACAAAAAGCATTTGATGAACTCAAGGTCAGGTTGACTCAGGCACTCATTCTCAGGAGACCCAATTGAACACAAGAATTCATCCTGCAGACAGATGCAAGTGTATAAGAACTCAGAGCAGTCCTAGCTCAAAAGAAAGACAAAGTAGAATATATCATTACATACCTTAGTTAAGGAATCTGAGGAGCTGAAAAAGAATATGAATTATACAAGTCAGAGTGTCTTACAGTCATCTGGGCTGTAGAAAAGTTTCACTACTACCTGACTGGAAGGCACTTCACCATTCAGACAGACCACTCAGCCCTTACCTGGATACTGACCACTAGACAACTCGAAGGAATCTATGCTAGATGGATCATGAAGTTGCAAGCCTATGATGTAACCATTGTGCATCGCCCAGGAAAAACTAATGCCAATGCAGATGCCCTCTCACAGATACTCTGAAGGACTCTCAATCAACAAACCAATAATGAATAAGGAGCTTTACTATAGAATCATCACATATCTGGGACAGTGAAAGATGTCCCAATATCTGGAAGAATGGATACAAATAATTATTAATAGAACATAGAAACAATTCGAAACTGATGGAGAAATACTGAAGAAAGAAAAACTACTAGTCATATCAGAACATAAGCAATAAAATCAATATATAAACTCAGTCATCTAGGAGGAACCAACACATACAATAAAGTAAGAAAAACAATATGGTAGCTAGGAATAGAGAAAGATATCAGACAATTTGTCAAGACCTGTGACAAATACATACCAGAAACAAAAACAAGACCAACAAAATCAGACCCCAGGATCATTACATATAGAACCAGTACCCTTTGCCTATATAGCAATGGATATAATTGGCCCACTACCCTTGACCTTGATCAGCCATCAATATATCATCATCATAGTAGATCTTTTCACAAAATGGATAGAGGTAGGACCTCTTAAGAAAGCCAATGTACAGTCAATTGCTAATTTCCTCTACAAAGAAATCATCTGCTGATTCAAGACCCTGATGCAAGTAACTACAGATAGAGGAATAGAATTCATGAATCAGTTCTTCAAGATCCTCTACAAGAAGTATAAGATCAAACATATCTGGACTATAGCCTATTACTCTCAAGGAAATGGACAAACAGAAAGGACAAATAAGACTCTCAAGAATGTTATTGTCAAGATCTGCAATAACTACAAAAACTGGGGTCACTATCTGCCAATAGCATTATCTGCTCTCTAGGATATCTAATTACAAAGTACCCATTTTACATCTTGAGAAATGCTGTTTGGAGAAGAAAGTTCTCAAGGAACTCTATTATTCAATAGAGATGCTATATAGAAATGAGTAGATATGGAGATATAGAAACTATACCAAATTAGGAAGAAGGCTGAAGATTACATAAACAAGATACAGATACTATAGCAGAATAATGTGAAAATGATTCACAAGTCCCTGGAGATTATCAAGATAGGAGACAAAGTCTTAGTATATCAAAACATAGTAGAAGCTTCATGGTCACATAAACTGGAGCCTAAGTGGGAAGGACCTTACCTTGTGCAAAATATAAAAGGAACCATCTTTTGGCTATAAAAACTCTCAGACACAATCATCCCTACTACTATTTACTGAAATCAACTCAAGAAGTATCATGACCAGTCAATGAAGTAATGCTACTGCCCTCAAGATTATTAGTACCACCCAGTGAGCCATAAAAAGACAGTAGTATTCTACCAAGCCACCAACTGTAGAGGAATCCTTTGACAGCATTTAGAGTATAGTGCAAATATACTTATCATGAATTTCACATTTCAAGGTCTACCAGAACTAAACCAAGTTCCAGGAATACTTTAAGTTAGGATAGCTACTGAATTCAAAACTGAAGATGGGAAAAGAAGACTGGATCAGAGAATGTCAGCTCTTCTATACTCAGATCATAATTGTCAAGAGAGTATACAAGTTATTTAAGAATTATGAGCCAGCTCTAACCTATCTCCAAGAAGTAATCCCAACTAACTTTGGACATATCAAGAGATAATATTGGAAGAATGTTATTACATAAATCATACAGTACAAGGAGATACAAATCATAGAAGCCTGGGAGTTTGAGTGAATAGGATACTTTAGAGACAAATCACCTATTTAGGAGAAAGTTATAATAGTTGATCCAAATTAATAATATGAAATAGAGGAATTAGACATTTGATCATGATACCTGAATCCAATTCCTGATATAGTATAGCCTTATAAATAGCAGATATATTTCACCAAGGGCAGAAACTTTAATATTGGGAGATGGCAAAATCTTCACAGATGTTAAAAGATTCAATACTAGCAGAAAATGACTCATTACTTAGCTGCATATTAGTAGTACACAAATCTGTATAAATAGCCCAGTATCCTAGAGTGAATAAATCTCAGATCAAAATAGTTCAAAGTAAAGAAAAAGCAAAGGAACTAATAAGCCTGCAAGCAGATATACTTTGAACTCACTCATTCCTGCATCCTGAGGACTCTGCAGAGTCAAAAAAGATTAAGTTTTCAAGATACAGAAATCTGATGTACTTCCAAGGTTAAGCATCCACTATATTACAATATATATATCTCTTTATTACTGTGAGACATCATTTTCCCTATAGAGAAGAGATTTTTTCCTATCTCTAGAGTATACAGTATATCTACAAGAATAGCAGTAGACTTGATGATATTTCTATAGAGATATATGTCAATATTTCTCTTTCCTTGAGTATAGATGATATTATTATCTCCTAATTTAATAGATATAGAGTGTTCAAATAGTTAGTATATAGAAAACTATTCTCTGTATGATATAATATATTGTATAGCTCTAGAATTTATGAGCCAGACATCATTATCATCAGCTATATTAGTATACTTATTGGATATATAGTTGATATCATTGTTACTTTTTATTGACCTAAAAGTGTTTTATTGACTGGTATTTATAGATGATGAGTTGATGGATTTGACAGTCAAACTGCTTATAGATATTAATCTCATACTACATAATAGAGCTGGTACTAGATATAGATTTAGCAGGACTTTTTAGTAGTCTAAAAGTGTTATCCTCTCTGATCAGGTTTTATAGATATAGAGACTGTAGAACTGATAGAACTGACAACTTGTACAAAAAATAGATTACTGCTTTCATCAGTTTTAGTAGTATTTGTATTATTATACTTTCTTCAATAATTCCTTCTATCACTCCCATGTTACCAATGCTGGCTTTTTCTGTGCTTGTTTTTACTACTCTCCTTGTCATTTTCTCAGTGATAACATTGGTACTTCCTATGTCTATACTTTTTTTT
>RBNI01001935.1:0-20319 GCA_003990745.1 Jimgerdemannia flammicorona | reverse complement strand
AAAAAAAAAAAAAAAAAAAAAAAAAAGAGAATGCATTCAGCCAGGTTCAATGCCACCAACTAAGACATCATAGGTCCAATGATCTTCATGAATGGAATTCCCCCAAACATTGTCCATCATATCTGCATCCTAGGCATCAGAAGGTCTGAAGAGCAAGTAGATGCAGTCCAAGTATTCTTTAATGTCAGACAAGGAACTACCTGGAGTAATTATGATAAGAAGGATGATAAAGAAGACATCCTAGTTAAAGCCCTATAAGGACTCCTTCAAGACAAGAAAAATCAGAAGAAAGAAGGCCAGCCAAAGAAGGAAAGAAAGACAGAAGTGAAATCCAAGATCTCAGCTCCAAGGTAGATCAATTGGTCAGACAGATTGAAAACTTACCACATGTGAAAATCAGAGTTATCAAGACAACAGAGGATATCCACTACAAAGGAGCCAAGGTTATCCACCAAGAGATAACAGGAACTATCAGCAAGAGAAAAGAAGATACTCTGTCCAAGACAGAGCCCAAATCCAATGCTTTCACTGTGGACAATTCAAACACTATACCACTGAATGTGATAATAAAAAAGTGACTGAAGGGATTCAGAACCACCAAACTGAAGGAATGAAACTCAGTACAAGAAGACTGAAGCCCATCTTGTTGAAGATTTCAAAGAAGAAAGCAATAGTAAAGACTACAGTGACCTGGACCTATACTCAGCTAAAGTCAGTATCTGAAAAACCATCTACCCAGTAGTGAAAAGGAAGAGACCCATAGAAAGACCATCCAGGAATATCAGCAGAAGAATTGTTCAAGAAGAAGATGAAAAACATAAAGAAGAGCAATTAGAAACACCTCCCCAAACTCCCTCACTCTTTGTTTCTAAGATAAATAAGTTGTTACCAGAGAATGAAGAAATGGAACAACAAGAATAAGAACCTGCTGTCCCAAAGCCCAAGAAGAAGTATGCCCTGAAGACCATACCCAGGGATATCTACAATAAAGCCTGATAGAAGATTCAAGAAGCCAAGATTATCTGTGTTACTGCCAAATGATTCCTGGATACCCTCCAATGAACCATTGATAGACTATCTAATCTCAGCAAAATAGTAGCAGATGGAGCCCGAACTCAACCCCTTGGAGAAGTATGAAACATCACTATCTCTCTTAGACACATTTGGTTCTCTATTCCAAAAGCTGTTGATACTGAAGCTGTCACCTATGATATGATCCTTGGTACTAACTGGGTGAAGGAAATGAATGCAGTTGTTGATATCAGTCAACAAGTACTCAAGTTTGACTACCAAGGCAAGAAGTACAGAGTTAAGGTGATCAGCTATGAGCAATCAAAGAAGAAGAAGAAGGTCACTATTTAGAAGAAATATATCAGCAGTGAAGAATCACTACAGAAGAGGAGAAAGAATCTGAAGATGGAAATGATCACAGACTCAATTCCCAAATTAATCTGGTAGATGACATGACAGAAGACAATATGTCAAGAACACTATCTCCATCACCATTGAAGCCATTGCAGGAGAAATCAAAGAATGCCCTACCTGTCTCAAGTGACACAAGTGCTCTGAGCATTCCTCCAAGATCATGAGAACAAGAAAATCACCTGACACAGCCTGCTCTGAGTGCAGAAGAAAAAAGATATGTTTCAAAGATACCTGCAGCTGAAGCTGCAGAAGTACAAGCAATTTGGGGTCAAGAATTATGTAAGGAAGAAGAAACCCCTGAACAGGAGGTTCCCAAACAAGAAATACCTGAAGGAGAAGACATCCCCAAACTCATTCTCTGGGATGACCCTCACTGGATACCACCTGAAGATAATGACTCCTGAAATATAGAAGAAGGACCCAGTATAATCCCCATTACCCCAAAGAAAGAAACAGACCAAGAGAGAGCTTTTTGGCTAAAAAGATGTGTACACCAAATGATCTTCCACTCTCCCAGAGACTACTGCTACTAGTGACACCTGATGGACCAACAAGAAAGACAGAGACCCCAATGAATAGAACCCCCAACAATAGTTGAACTATCAACTATCTTCCAAGAAATTACTACCATGTTGCAAAGTCAATTTAGAGGATAGAGACTCTTCACCCAAATAGAAGTATACTCCTTATCCACTCTTCTCCCAATATATGACCAAGATGGATACTAATTCCCAAGACAGTAAGAGATCAATAACTGAGAGCAGCATTTCTGAGCAATGGAATATTGTAACCATGAGAGACACTCTGACTGCTGAGACTGCAGACATCAGAAGATTTACCTCAGTCATGATGTTGTGATCCACACCTTGAAGAGAGGAGATAACAGAGACCAGATTTGAAAAAGCTAGACCAAGAAGTCAGGAAGAAGGATCCTCAAGATCTATGATCTACGAGAAGACATCCTAGCTCTCATCAGACATGCAATCTACCAAGGATGGGTAGAAGATGCTACCAACTTTATGGAAGCCCTAGACCCTACAGAAAAAAGAGGAATCAACTATCTCCAAGACCCCTCTATGGAGCTAGATGGCCACACCTCAACCTCAGAGCCTGGAGACTCTCTATTAGTGGAGCTTCAGCCAAAGGACAGCCCGAACTCAGCAAGGATGTTGCCCAGCATGCTCTGCTGCATCCCAAGGCCAAACTTCCGACCAAAGTTCACTCAGAAGATATAGAGTATGACCTTCACAGTCTGGAGGATGAATCCATTAAGCCTGGAAAAACATTCATAGTCAGATCTGGACTAGCCATGCAGCCACTCCTAGGAACTTACATCAAATTGACCTCAATGTCTAGACTTGCCAGATAAGGAATAACTATAGAAGAAGGAATCATTGATCAAGGATTTATAGGCGAAATCAAGGTCATCCTACACAACAGTAGTACAGAATGGTACTGAGTCATTAGAGGACAGAAGATTGCCCAACCAGTCTTCATGATGGTCAAGACCCCACAATTATAAGAAGTCCCTGAGCTGACTGAAGGAATAAGACAAGCCAAAGGATTTAGAAGCTCAGATAAGAAGAAAGTACACCTCCTCCAGGTCAATCACCTCAAGAAGAATGTTTCTCAGCAAGTATACTACCAACCAGTCAAACTGCACAAGAATCTCATCCTGGAGCCTGGAGAGCAAACCACCTTCGAAATCTTTGCCCCACCTGACTCCCAAAACCTCTTCTTTGAACCCAATGAAGACATCCTACACCTGGACATCAAAGGCTGACAAGATGAACTCAGTGTACTCCCAAGCAACCAATCAAAGTTGGGAAACCATCATAGGACATTTGGTGTCTTTTCTTAGCTGAACTTATAGAGAAGTTTATGAACTAAACTTATCAGGATACAGCAAAAGATCCCAGAAGAAAGGAAAGGCCCCTCTGTGACCTAGGAGACAGTTAAGCCTTTCACTAATATTGGAGAAGAATTGACATCTCAGCAATGGCAACATCTAGTAAAACTCCTCAATAAATATTAAGATATCTTCACTACAGACTATGGCAATCTGCCATACAATCTATCATATCACTACAGAATAAATACAGGAAATGTAATACCCATTTAACAGAAATCCTAGAGAATAACCCATCACCTAAAGACATTCAAAAAGGAGCACATTCTAGAACTCTTGGACAATGGAGCCATCCGACCCTCAACCAGCCCTTGAGCCAGTCCTATACTTATTGTTCCAAAGAAAGGAGGATGGAGACTCTATATAGACTACAGAAAACTCAATTCAGTCACTGAAAAGGATGCTTATCCTTTGCCCAGAATCAATGACCTCTTGGACCAGCTACAAGATACCAGATACTTCAGTAGTATAGATCTTTTTGCAGAATTCCATGAAATTTCCATAGACTCTAATGACATTCAAAAGACACCCTCCCTTGCTCTAGAAAAACTGTTTGAATATCTCTGAATACTCTTTGGACTTTGTAATACACCCCCCATCTTCCAGAGGATGATGAATTCAGTTTATGCCCCTCTGATCTACCATTGCCTGATTGTATACATAGATGACTCCAACATCTATTCAGCAAATTTCGATGAACATCTGCACCATCTAGAAGAATTCTTCAAGCTCATCCACAAGAGCCACCTAAGACTCAATACCAAGAAATGTTACTTTGAGAAACAGAAACTTGAATTCCTTAGATTTATAGTCTCAAAAGAAGGAACCCATGCAGACCCAAAGAATATCAAGAAGATCAACAATTGGCCAGTACCCAAGATGTAGAAGGAAACACTATCATTCCTAAAGCTAGTATCCTACTACAGAAGGTTTATCAAGGACTTCACCCAAATCACTGCTCTAATCCGAATCCTTCTCAAGAAAGGAGTGCCTTATAAATAGACAGAATCACAAGAGAAAGCCTTCAAGGAACTCAAGCACTATATGACTACAGCACTAATCCTCATCCACCCCAATCTATGGAAGCTATTCATCTTGTATACAGATGCTTCCAAAGATGGCCTGGGAGCAGTTCTAGGCCAAAAAGAACCTTATCTTATACACAATATCAGAGGAACCAGCATCTATTTAAGAAGCATGGATGGATGAACTCTGAGGACACTTGTATATATCAATTATCTCAAATATACCTTTCCCCACACCATGAATCAAAGAATTAACAACTGCCTCCAGATCCTTATTCTCAGTTCCCTTCAAGCTCTACTAGTTCCCCTGCCACAGTTCCAGGAATCCAATGAAACATACCTTCAGAGAATCTAGATTCATCAGGTCTATCAGTTGTAAGCATACTATATAATTAGAGAACAATTACAGAATCTCCCCTCCCAGACCTGGCCTATGTCCACAACACTACTGGTCTGAACAGAAGAAATATCACCGCTGCAGAAAGATTATATACAATCTATAAATAAAACCCTTCAGCTCTAATCCAGACCCAGTTCTCTCCAAATGATCTCTAAAGGATGACCCTGTCCATCTATCTCAATATCATATACCAAGTTGAGATCTTATTTCCCAAGAAAGAAGAGAAGTCTTTAGAATAGAGTGACCCTAGTATAGACAATGAAGATGATAGAATAGGTATAGATGCAGAAGCTGCTTATACTTATTGAGATAATAACTGAAGAACAGTCTGAGACAGACTATTCTTCAGTGGGGGCTGATGTGACAAGCAAATAGCATAATATAGCCAAATGATATGAACCCAGTATAGCATAGTTACCCATGCACATCACACTTATAATTAGCCAGGATACTGATTCAGGGTTATTTATCTGTATCCAGCAGACACACGCATGTCTTAAGGTCACACCCAAACATTACCAGAGATGGTAAATCTATAATTATCCAGATAGCAACCAGATAGCAACCACAATGTATAAATTATTCCAGAAACAAGAGTGAATAAACCTCAGTCTGAAATTGAATCCAAAAGCAAAAGACAAGTCTGCCTACCACACTTTGAGAGGAAGTCTACAGCCACTGTTAGGAGATTGTGAGCATTGGTCCCCTTTTCCACTCCAGTCCACTTTCTGATACAAAGCCTAGGTTCACTTGCCAGATAAGCCTGAAGATTTGCTGCCAAAGTTCTAGGAAGAGCTTTGCCACTTTTTGGAGAGAAACCCGCATTCCTAGAGAGCCTTAAGGAACCTTGCCACAAGCCAGTCTCTTGATGCAACTTCACAGTGATCCGTTCATGCAAATGAAGCCAGTCTTTAATGTAACTTGCCAAGAATCCGCATCCGAGTTATCTGTGTCACCAAGTTATTATTCCCAGAAGAGCCCGCCGATTCAGGAAGAATCCGCGACATCCGAATTACCGACGCCATCCAAGTTATTAGTTTGTTCCCAGTGAGCCTGATTCAGGAAGAATCCATGCCATCCTCTATTCCCAGGGAAGCCTGAACCAGAAGAATCCGCCGCCAGGACAATTCCCAGTGAGCTATCTCAGGAAGAATCCGTGTCATCCTCTATTCCCAGTGAATCCGTGTCAAATTAAGTTATCCGCCACATTTGCATAAGGAATCCACTCGCGCTATACAAGATCGTCACACAGAAATCACATACTTTTGGACACGAGATCGTCATGCAGAAATCGCATAAGGAAAATCGCTAAATTGCCAGACTGTCACGCATAAGGAGATCGCCATGCTACACAGAGATCGTCATGCTACACCAAATCATCCGTCACATACACAAATTGCCACTACACTTAAGAACCCATCCCAATAAGGATATCGCTTGCAGATATCCAGCTTTGACTATTACACCACTAAACACCAAGAAAATTTTGTTGCTTTTAACAAAGTAACTGGGGGCTCAAGGCAAACTACAACAACCCCCAACCTTGTAATTTGCCTCCATTGAGCCAGGCATGTTACAATATATTAGTTACATTCCTCATTTACGATTGGATAACATTATATTGCAATCTTCACCCATGAGTGAGTTACAGTACATTTCTGTGGGTATTTCAGATATTTCAGAACACTTTTCAACTCACGAAAATTCCTTTAATATAGGATTTTATACTTTAGTATTTGAGTTACATGCAGTTTTTTTTTTTTTTTTTTTTTTTTTTTTTTTTTTTTTTTTTTTTTTTTTTTTGGGTATATTTCATATTCCTTTTTTTTACATAACTCATTGGGCAGGAGTGTTGGGATAGCAACTCAATATATCAACATGTGATTGATGATTTCATCAGTCTTACATCATTCATCGGTAATGTGTGAAATATGTATTCTATGCAAGTTCAATAAAAACACCTCTCTTTCCCAATAGCAATAATTTATAGCTATGAGAAAATTCTATAATTTGCCACTTGAAGCCAATTTTCAGATAAGTATAGTTACTACTGAAGAGATGAATATGATGGATAATAAAGAGTAACAATATCTATAGGTAAAGTCATACTATTGAGTAATAATGATAAATAATTAGCCTTATTAGAAATAGTAAATATTTATAATTCATAATAATGATTTTTCTATTATACTATTACAATATGCAGCTAGATGATAACTTACTATTTCATTGCTGAGACTGATTGAGGATAATTGCTAGAGGAGTAATTAGCTATAAGAGACAATAGTCTGCTAAGAGAAAACTAAGAGTAATTCTCTATAATTTTGCAATACTGATTATTGTATGAGTATTTATAGTTAAGTAATAATTTCATATTATTGATAATAGATTATAACTAGAAAGTAACTAGAATTTATTAATAAATCCAATATTATCATATTTATGAATTACTATTATAATTTTAAAATTATATATATCAAGAAAACTTGACAAAAATCTTAATTACTAGAAGGATACTACTATACTACTATTATATTATTGATATTATTTAATATTTAAATATTATTTTATTATTTTATTATTTTTATTCAATTTCAAGTTAATATTATTTATCTTAAAAACCAGCTGTATCTTTATAATATCTACTATTTTATTTCACCTTAATACTTTTTTTTCTTTAGTAATCTAGTAATCTGATAATCTAGTATCTTGAATTTACTCCTGATAATCTAGTATTCTGAAAGCTATAAGACTTTAGCAATTGTAATCTATATCAATAAGAAGTAATTATATCAGATGTCCAGATCTAGTCATTATATTGAAAATAAGAAAAATATTATATAATATAATAGTTTAGTATTAATTTGAAAAATTCTAATATATATACAACTGTCTATTGAATGAAGTACTATAATAATTATAATAGTAGTGAATAGCATATAGCCTCAAAAGTTTAACAGTAATACTAAATTCTAATGACATCACTGTCTTAATAAGCAATATTGAAATATAATATAAATTACAAAACTATAAACTTATTATACTCTAGTATAGCTAAAAATATACTAATTCAATAACCAAAACTATTAAATATAGTAGTAATATAATTAAACAATTAATTCTAATCTGTTATAATATTCTATTATCTAGTAATCTCTTGACCACTTATTAGTATATATATAAGATTATAGATGGTAATATTCTATATATAATATCAATTTTAGCCTTTGACAACTAGAAGCTATTTACTTATAAGCTTATTATTAAATTTATTTTGAAACTCAAATAACTATATTGTGTTATTGAAACTTTATTTTGAAAATATATAAATATTATTTATTTGTCCAAATACTTTGTACTATTTCTATCTTATATTTACTCTATTAAGATATTATTAGATCATTCTTTATAGTTAGAAATTTAAAAATAGAGATCTATTAATAATATCAATAGTATATATATTTAATTAGAAATATAGATAATTTTATATATAATATAAATAGATGATATAAATAATAGATATTAAGTTATCTATATATCTATATATGTAGTTCTATCAATATATAAATATAGATGAGAATAAGGCTGGTCCAGATTTAATATATTATAATCAACAGATAGTAGTATTTGAGATAGAATAGAGGCTCAGCCTCAATTATTACAAAATACTCATAATATATATAATTTATATCTATTACTATCTGACTTTGAAATCTAAGCAAAATATTTTCAACAATTAATCATATATCTAATTAAATAAAATAATAAAAAAAATATATACATATATATAATTATATTTTCCCCCCTCTTCTCTCTTTTCTGTTTTTTTTTTTTTTTTTTTTCTTTTTGATATCTATTCTTCAACTTCTATATACAAGATAGAAGTAAGAATATAAATATATAAGAAGGACAGAATATATGAAAAGATAAAAATATAGGAGAAAAGAGAAGTTTCCAGATACTACTGAGATTTACCTTTCTTATTTATTTTAATTTCTTGTTATTCTGACAGTAGAGTGATTTTGTATTATACTTAATATATACTTTCGATATTTGGTTCAAAACCAGTTAACAAGATGTTTTGCTATCATTTTTTTATTTTTTTATTTATATTACTCTTTATTATCTATCTTTTGTACTTCTAATATATAGTTATATAAGCATGTATTTTTCATCTCTTTATTTGATTCTTTGAAATAACTCTTCACAAGGACTCTTTCAACTATAGATAAGTATCAAAGATATGTTGTCTTAATATGTTTGCATAATAGTATCATATAATTATTAAAGGCAACTATAACTAACTTCTCTCTATTTCACTTATAGAATCAAGACCACATATATTCATATATTATCTATATGAAACTGGCCAGCCTAGATATATATTATATATCTTCAAATAACAAGATAGTTAAGATGAGATATATACAGGCAACATCTTTCACCAGTATAATTTGGGTGACACAAAACTCAGACAACACTTTTGACAATGTATTCAAGTATTGGTGCTATCAAAATGGTGAGCAACATGCATTATGGTGAGCGTACTGGGCAGGGGGGCCCCAGTGCCTTTGACTGGCAATATGTGGGGAGGGGTTGGGGTGCTGGTCTTGGTATGCCGAGTGCTTCAGTGAGAGGACGTAGGGTTGGAGGGGGTGGCAGAGGAGGTGTAAGGCCACATGGGGGAGGGAGGATGACCTTTGCAAATAAGGTCAGGATGGGGAAGCAGGTGACAGGACTGGATGGCTGGCTGGAGCTGGGGAAGGCAGCTGCTTCCTCGAGTGGCAAGGAGGCCTCTCTACTGGGGGGACGGCATAGTGGGGCTGGAGGTGTAGTGGCTGAGGTAGTGACTATTGATGGTGGTGTGACAGTCAATCTGGAAAAAAATCCAGATGTGACAGCTGATAAGAGACCTGGACAGAGGAGCGGCACGGGATCTGGGGACCTGGCTGATGGTGTGACGGGCCTCATGGCGGCCCTATTACTCAAGAAATCTTGATCGGAATTCGCCATCATGCTGTGCTTCCATGGCTTGGTGGTGACGGCAAAGATGGTACTGGGACTGTTGGTAAGCGAGGTAAAGGGTGTAGCCTCGGTTAAGTTTTTGAAGAAGCTGGAGGCGGTCGAGGTGGGGTTTGAAGAGGAAGAATTGCTACTGGAGGCAGTGGAGAAGGGTGTGGTGATTGGAGGGATTTCAGTGCTAATGGCAAGGTATATGCACTGGGACCCCCGGGTGGTTCATCTGGTAATTGCGGACTTGCTGACGGTGAAGAAGAAGGAGGCAAGGAGACTGGTCACAGATGGGGTGAAGGAGTATGGCGAAGTGGTCGACATCAGATTCAGAGTATGGGAGGGGACTGAGCTCAGGACAGGAGATGTGGATGTCTAGTTGAGGTTGTTTGGAATGGAGAATACTGGGAAGGCTAGGAACTGGCTGGTGGTGTTGAAGTGGGGCCTAGTGGAGTGCAAGGTCTCGAGAGTGAAGGGGTCAGAGGAAGAGAAGGAGGACCTGCTGGAGGCACTTGAGGACTTAGCTGGGGCTGTTGAGCAGTGTCAAAGGGCTTGGAGAGCTTATGAGGCTAGGACAGTAGTGGAGGTGATTGAGGGCAAGAAGGTGCGAATGGACAAGGTGCTCTGGGAGAAGGCAAAGGGGAGGCAGCTGCAGAAGGATTTGTTGGCCAGTTTGGATGGGGGCCACAGGGCAGGGGCTATGGAGGAGGGCACTGGAGCAAGTGTTAGCATCTGGGCGGAGGTGGGGCAGCAAGGGGAGAAGATGAAGAAGAGTGGGGGATGGGGGCCAGAGGAGGCTGGAGTGGACACGGTGATGGTAGAAGATCCTCCGATCCAGTATGGTGTTTCCGAGGTAAGAGAGGGAGAGTTGGAGGATGTGTCTGAGGATGGGTGGGATGAGTTGGTGCGAACTGAGGAGAGGAAGGAAGGAGAGGCTGATCTGGAGCAGGCAGCAGAGGTAGTTGGAGGGGAGAAGTGGTTATTGAGGGTGCTGCAAAATGTGGCAGCTGAGGAACTGGGCAAGATCGACTTCCAGATGATCAGTAAGGAATTCTGGGGGCGAGTGCTGCGAGGGGAGGAGGTCATGAGGAAGTTGAGAGATGAGATGATAGCAGCTCTTCTGGAGGCAGAGGAGTATGAGGTCACTGAGGCTAGGGAGGCGACGCTCTTGGGAATAGCTAATGAAAGGGCAGCCTATCTGTGGGGGCCAAGGAAGGGGTTGGAGAAGTGGCAGGTGGTGTGCGAGGAGCATCAGGCATCGATGGAGATAGTGGATGATGAGGACTGTACAGAACTATTGGCGGCTCTAGATGGACAGCAAAATGTGGAAGATGAGATTGCAGTAGAATGGAACCTGGATCTGGCTGGAGAGGAAGTGAGCATGGAATTGTAGATGTGGAGATATCAACATTATCAAATAATTCACTATGAATAGTACGACCAACATTTTTTCTCTGAATGTCAATGGGCTTAGAGGGACTGGAAGGTGACGGATGATTTTTGGATGGCTGAAGAAACTAGAGGCGGATCTTTTCTTGCTTCAAGATATACAGTGTGAGGGAGAGGAAGATGGACTGGAATAGACAAGAGAGTGGGGTGGGGAGGTAGTTAGGCAGGGTAAAGTGGGAATCCTGATTAGGAAGGGGAAAGAGAACATTACGGACATTGGACATTGGGGTAGTAGATTAGTGTGGGGGACATGGTGGAGGCCTGGATGGAACTCAATTGTGGTGGGATCTTATTACTGCCCAGCTGAGAGAGGGACCTGAGTGGTATGGATTGGAGAGCTGTAGGATTCTGGGCTCTTGGTTGAGGCTGGGGTAGATTGTCTGGGGGGTGACTTTAATATAGTATGGGAGAGTAGACTGGACCAAACTGATGGGGGATGGGGTGTGGCGGGAAGGAGTGGGGGACTGGAGGACTGGGAAGAGGTGGAAAGACTCAGCTCACTGGTAGATGCCATATGACTTCAGGATGGGGACCAACATCTATATACTCACTGGGTGGGAGGACTTGGTACTAGGATTGATTGGGTTCTGACTGCTGAGTGTTGGGGAAATGCAGTTTGGGAGACAATGGAGGTCGAGTGGTGCCCTTGGTCAGACCACTGGGGTATTCGGGGTGGTGGGAGGTTTAGAGGGAGCGGAGAGGGGCCAGGACATTGGCGGCTGAACTATTCGCTGCTGGATGAGATGGACCTGTGGAATGCATGGGTGGTAGTGGTACAATCCAAGGTTAATGATTAGAGGCGAGCAGGGATGAGGATTGGAGATAGATGGCATAGACTGAAATCCAAAGCTCAGAGGTACTGGGGGGAGGTGGGGAGGGAGTGGGGTGCTCAGCGGAGGAGATGAGTCCGATGGCCATCTAGGAGGCTTGAAAGGCTACTTCTGAATTGGGCTGGATTACTGGAGGAGGAGGAGTTATTGGATTGGAAAGCTAAGCAGGCTAGGCTGGAGGTGGTGGAACTGCAGGATTTGCTGAGGAAGGAGGAAGCAGTGCAGGCTCAGGCTATGGCAGCCAGGCTATGGTGGCAGGGACTGGAGGAAGGAGAAAGGCCCACAAGGTTTTTGTCCCAGCTCCTCCATGCTAGGGGAGCACGACACCAGTGGGAAGGAGTTCTTAATGATGAGGGAGAGATAGTATTAGGTGTGCAGGGGATCCTTGGCCAGTTGAGCACTTGCTGGAGTAGCCTCTGGAGTGAAGAGAAAGGAGGGGAGGTGGGGCAGGACATTGAGCAGCATCTGGAAGAGTGGCACCCAAATCCTGCAGCAGGGTTGGGAGAGCTTGGTCAACCAGTTTTGGGTGAGGAGATCCTTAGAGTTCTGGCATCAACAACCCTGGGAACTGCACCTGGGGAGGATGGTCTGTCTTGGGACTTTTGGAAATGTATGGTATCCATAGAGGAGGTTCTGGAGGAGATGTCGCTGATGTGTGATGCAGTCATCAGTACCAGAGAATGGATTGGAGGGCAGCAGTTGGGGCTGGTATCACTGCTGTATAAGGACAAAGGGCTTAAGGAGGACTGGAAGAATTGGAGGCCAATTATGCTGCTGGATATGGACCGCAAGCTGGTCACCAAAATTCTGGTGGCAAGGTTACAGGGTATGGCCCAACAGGTGTTAGGGAAGGAGCAGCGAGGCTTTGTTGGGGGCCGACTGATCCGAGATGGCATGGCATGGGTTCACGGGGTTATTGAAGACGCTAGGGCTGCAGGGGTGGATGGCTGCTTGGTCTTCCTGGACCAGGAGAAGGCCTATGATAGGGTTCGGAGAGTGTGGCTGGAGAAAGTACTGGAGCACATTGGAGTACCAGTGGGCATGTGTCGGTCACTTATTGGATTACTGGAAGGGAGTAGGGCTGCGATTCTGGCTAATGGACACAGGGGGGCCTCATTTCCCTTAGGGAGGGGGGTGCCACAGGGGGATCCGCTGTCACCCATCCTTTACACCTTCGCCTTGGAGCCTTTGTTGGATCGAATCTGGTGTGGAGTTGGTGGATTGAATATCTTGGACATCAATTGGAAGGTGGGGGCCTTTGCAGATAATATGGTGATTGGGTTGGGTTCAGTGGTGGATGTGGCAAGGCTCAAGGAGATAGTTGAGTGGTATGAGAGATGTTCTAGAGCGAAACTCAACTGGCACAAGTGTGAGACAATGGTCCTCAGGGAAGGAGTCATAGGGGGGGATGTCATTGGAACAATTGTCCCAGCTGGAGGGGTGGTTCGGTACTTGGGTATCTATTTCTCGGTGTATGGCTCTTTACTTCCCAAGGAGTGGTGAGAGTGGAAGCTGATAGAATGGGGGAAACTACTGATGAGCTGGGGGGGTAGACAGGTGTCACTGGCAGGGAGAGTAACTGTTCTGAATGTATATTGGATGCCAAAGCTTTGGTATCTGGGCTACCATTTGGACTTTCCTAAGTGGGTGGTTAAAAGGCTTCTCAAGATGGCCCACTCTTAGCTCTGGGCTGGATGCCGGAGTCAGATTGGTTGGGAGGTTCTCGCACTCTCTGTGGATTGCAGAGGACTTGGCCTGGTGGACTTTTCCAAGAGGCTACTCAGCCTGAGGGCATGGTGGATGAAGAGGGCCAGTGAGTTGAGAGGAGGAGAATGGGTGCCCCTTATGCAGCGTTTGTGGGAGGTGAGGGTGTCACCATGGGGTGGCTCAGGGGATCTATTGTCCTTAGTGGCCTTGAATGGTAGCCAGAGGATGCGGTATAAAGGATTCTGGTGGGGAGTGATAGATGGAGCCCATCACATTGGGATCTGTTGGCAAGGTACTGAAGGGGATGAGGACTGGGGGCCGGAGATGTGGAGGTGGGACTGGCTCTTGTTGGGAGGGAATCTGGTCGAGGACTTTAGGTTAGAGGAGGGCATGGAGTGCCTTCGGGGTCTGGGACAGGACCTTTGGCTGGAGTCCTGGCAAGGGGCTGGGATCAGGGAGGAATGGGACTGGGCAGGCATCTGGTCTTAGATTAAGGTAGTATCAAGGTGGCTCCCACCAAAACTCTGGGTAGCATGGTGGAGGCTGTTGAGGCGAAATGTGATGCTAAACTTTAGGGCTAGCCATCTGGTGGATGGTGGGGTATTTGATTGTGAGGAGTGTCATAATGTAGGGCAGGCAGGCGGGGTGGTGCAGACTCCAGAACATTGGCTGGGGGAGTGCAAGAGTATGGAGAATTTTTGGAAGGTGGTTGGGGGGAGATTGGGAGTGCCAGTGCCTAACCCGAGGGTGGGTGAGCAGTGGGCGGCACTGCAGTCAAGGCTGGTGGGGGGGGTGGGGAATGAGTGGCTGATGGTTGGTTGGGCTGTTGCAATATGGGTAGGGCTCGCAGAACACTGGCAGAGGGTCTTTGAGGAGGGCCCTCGGAGGTCTGTGAACTGCATCTTTCACCAGTACCATTCGGGTGACACAAGACTCAGGCAACACTTTTCAACAACGTCTTCAAGTATTGGTGCTATCAAGATAGCAAGCAATGCGCATTTTGGTGAGCGTACTGGGCAGGGGGGCCCCAGTGCCTTTGACTGGCAACATGTGGGGGGGGGTCGAGGTGCGGGTCTTGGCATGCCAAGTGCTTCGACAAGGGGTCGTGGGGCCGGAGGTGGTGGCAGAGGAGGTGCAAGGCCACATGGGGGAGGGAGGATGACCTTTGCCAATAAGGTCAGGATGGGGAAGCAGGTGACTGGACTGGATGGCTGGCTGGAGCTGGGGAGGGTGGCTGCTTCCACGAGTGGCAAGGCGGCCCCCCCACTGGGGGGTCAGCATAGTGGGGCTAGTGGTGTAGTGGCTGAGGTGGTGACTGCTGATGGCGGTGTGATGGGCAATCTGGAAAAAAATCCAGATGTGATGGCTGATGGGGGACCTGGTCAGGGGAGCAGCGCGAGACCTGGGGATCTGGCTGACAGTGTGACGGGTCTGGTGGTGGCCCCATTACTCAAAAAATCTCGTTCAGAATTCACCATCACACTGTGTTTCCGGGGCTTGGCGGTGATGGCAAAGATGGTGCTGGGGCTGCTGGCGAGTGAGGTGAAAGGAGCAGCCTCAGTTAAGTTTTTGAAGAAGTTGGAGGCAGTAGAGGTGGGGTTTGAAGAGGAGGGTCTGCTGCTGGAGGCGGTGGAGAAGGGTGTGGTGATTGGAGGGATTTTGGTGCCAATGGCAAGGTGTATGCAGTGGGATCCCTGAGTGGTGCATCTGGTGATTGCAGATTTGCCGATGGTGAAGAAGGAGGAGGCGAAGAGACTGGTTACGGATGGGGTGAAGGAGTATGGTGAGGTGGTCGACATCAGGTTCAGGGTGTGGGAGGGGACTGAGCTCCGGACAGGTGATGTGGACGTCCAGCTGAGGTTGTTTGGGATGGAGAATACAGGGAAGGCTAGAGATTGGCCTGTGGCACTGAAGTGGGGCCCAGTGGAGTGCAAGGTTTCGAGGGTGAAAGGGTCTGAGGAGGAGGAGGAGGACCTGCTGGAGGTACTTGAGGATCTTGCTGGAGCAGTGGAGAGGAGGCGGAGGGCTTGGATGGCTTATGAGGCTAGGACGGTAGTGGAGGTGATTGAGGGCAAGAAGGTGCAAATGGATAAGGTGCTTTGGGAGAAGGCGAAGGGGAGATAGCTGCAGAAGGATTTGTTGGCTAGTTTGGAGAGGAGTAAGAAGGCCGGGGCTGTGGAGGAGGGCACCGGAGCGCGTGCGAGCATCTGAGCAGAGGAGGGGCAGCAAGGGGGGAAGGCGAAGGAGATTGGGGGACAGAGACCAGAGGGGGCTGCAGCCGACATGGCGATGGTGGTAGATAATTTGGTCCAGTATGGGGTTCCCGAGGTGGGTGAGGGGGAGTTGGAGGATGTGTCAGAGGATGGATGGGATGAGTCTGTGCGAACTGAGGAGAGGAAGGAAGGAGAGGAAGAGTTGGCACAGGAGGCAGAGGTAGTTGGAGGGGAGAAGTGGCTATTGAGGGTGCTGCAGAATGTCGCAGCTGAGGAACTGGGCGAGATCGACTTCCGGGTGATCAGTGAGGAATTCTGGGGGAGAGTGCTGCGAGGGGAGGAGGTCGTGAGGAAGTTGAGGGATGAGATGATGGCAGCACTTCTGGAGGCGGAGGAGTATGAGGTCATGGAGGTAAGGGAGGCGACACTTTTGGGCATCGCGAATGAAAGGGCAGCTTATCTGTGGGGGCTGAGGAAGGGACTGGAAAAGTGGCAGGTGGTGTGCGAGGAGCATTGGGCAACAATGGAGATGGTGGATGGTGAGAACTGTGCGGAATTATTGGCAGCTCTGAATGAACAGCAGAATGGGGAAGCTGAGATTGTGGCAGAGAGGAACCTGGATCTGGCTGGAGAGGAAGTGAGCATGGAATTATAGAGGTGGAGATTTCAACATTTTTATATCATTCACTATAAATAGTAAAACCAACATTTTTTCTATGAACGTCAATGGGCTTAGGGGGACTAGGAGGTGACGTATGATTTTTGGATGGCTGAAGAAACTGGAGGCCGATATCTTCTTACTTCAGGATGTACGGTGTGAGGAGGAGGAAGATGGACTGGAATGGACTAGAGAGTGGGGTGGGGAGGCAGTTTGGCAGGGTAAAGTGGGAATTCTGATTAGGAAGGGGAAAGGGGGCATTGAGGACACTGGATATTGGGGTAGTAGATTAGTGTGGGGGACATGGTGGAGGCCAGGATGGAACTCAATTGTGGTGGGTTCTTGTTATTGCCCGGCTGAGAGGGGGACCCGAGTGGCATGGATTGGCGATTTGCAAGACTCTGGGCTCTTGGTTGCGGCTGGGTTGGACTGACTGGGGGGGGATTTTAATATGGTATGGGAAAGTAGACTGGATAGAACTGATGGAGGACAAGGTATGGTGGGAAGGAGTGGGGGACTGGAGGAATGGGAAGAGGTGGAACGGCTCAGCTTACTGGTGGACGCCATGCGACTTCAGGATGGGGATCGACGTTATTATACACACTGGGTAGGTGGGCTGGGTACTCGGATTGATTGGGTTCTGACTGCTGAGTGCTGGGGACATACAGTTTGGGAGACGATGGAGGTCGAGTGGTGCCCATGGTCAGATCACTGGGGTATTCGGGGAGGGGGGAGGTTTGGAGGAAGTAGAGAGGGGCCAGGACATTGGTGGCTGAACTCTTCACTGCTGGAGGAGATGGATCTATGGAAGGGGTGGGTGGTGGAGGTACAATCCAAGGTTAAGAATTGGAGGCAAGCTGGGATGAGAATTGGAGATAGGTGGCATCGATTGAAATCCGAAGCTCAGAGGTACTGGGGGGAAGTGGGGAAGGAGCGAGGTGCTCAGAGGAGGAGACAAGTCCAATGGGCATCTAGGAGACTAGAGAGACTACTTCTGAATTGGGCTGAATTATTGGCGGAGGAGGGGGTGTTGGACTGGAAGGCTAAGCAGGCTAAGTTGGAAGTAGTGGAATTACAGGATCTGTTGAGAAAGGAGGAGGAAGAGCAGGCTCAGGCTATGGCAGCCAGGTTAAGATGGCAAGGATTGGAAGAAGGAGAATGACCTACGAGGCTTTTGTCCCATCTTCTTCATGCTAGGAGAGCAAGACACTGGTGGGAAGGAGTCCTTAATGATGAGGGAGAGATGGTATTGGGGGTGCAGGGAATCCTGGGACAGCTGAGTGCCAGGTGGAGTAAACTCTGGAGTGAAGAGGAGGGAGGGGAGGGGGTGCTGGACATTGAGTGACATCTGGAAGATTGGCACCCAAATCCGGCAGCAGGGTTGGGAGATCTGGGCCGACTTGTTTTGAGAGAGGAGATCCTTCAAGTTCTGGCAACAACAATCTTGGGAATGGCGCCGGGGGAGGATGGTCTGCCTTGGGACTTTTGGAAATGTATGGCATCTGTAGAGGAGGTTTTGGAGGAGATGTCGCTGATGTGTGATGTAGTCATCAGTACCGGGGAGTGGATTGGAGGGCAAAGGTTGGGGCTGGTTTCCTTGCTGTATAAGGACAAAGGGTGGAAAGAAGATTGGAAAAATTGGAGGCCGATCATGCTGCTGGATATGGACCGCAAGTTGGTCACCAAAATTCTGGTGGCGAGGTTACAGGGTTTGGCACAGCAGGTGATAGGGAAGGAGCAGCGGGGCTTTGTTGAAGGCCAACTGATCCGAGATGGTACGGCGTGGGTTCACGGTATCATTGAAGGTGCTAGGGCGGCAGGGGTGGATGGCCGTTTGGTTTTTCTGAACCAGGAGAAGGCCTATGACAGAGTGAGGAGAGTATGGTTAGAGAAGGTACTGGAGCGCATTGGGATACCAGTGGGCGTGTGTCAGGCACTTATTGGACTGCTGGAAGGGAGCAGGGCTGTGATTCTGGCTAATGGTCACAGGGGGGCTTCTTTTCCCTTAGGGAGGGGGGTGCCTCAAGGGGATCTGCTGTCTCCTATTCTTTATGCTTTTGCCCTGGAGCCATTGTTGGATCAGATCCGGTGACGAGTTAGTGGACTGAATATCTTGGGGGTCAATTGGAAGGTGGGGGCCTTTGCCGATGATATGGTGGTTGGGTTGGACTTGGAGGCGGATGTGACTATGCTCAAGGAGATAGTTGAGTGGTATGAGGGATGCTCGGGGGCGAAACTCAACTGGCACAAGTGTGAGACAATGGTCCTTGGGGAAGGAGTCGTAGGAGGGGACGTCATTGGAACAATTGTCCTGGCCGGAGGAGTAGTACGGTATTTAGGTATCTATTTCTCGGTGTATGGCTCTTTACTTCCCAAGGAGTGGTGGGAGCGTAAGTTGGTAGAATGGGGGGCGGTACTGACAAGTTGGGGTGGCAGACAGCTGTCACTGGCAGAAAGGGTAACTGTTATGAATGTATATTGGTTGCCGAAGCTTTGGTATCTGGGCTACCATTTGGATTTTCCTAGGTGGGTGGTCAAAAGGCTTCTCAAGATGGCCTGCTCATGGATCTGGGCTGGATGCCAGAGTCAAATTGGGTGGGAGGTGTTAGCACTTCCTGTGGAGCATGAAGGCCTTGGGCTGGTGGACTTTCCCAAGAGGCTACTCTGCTTGAGGGCATGGTGGATGAAGAGGGCTAGTGAGTTGAGAGGAGGAGAATGGGTGTCCCTTATGCAGCGGTTATGGGAGATGAGGGTATCGCCAAGAGGTGGCTCAGGTGATCTACTGTCTATAGTGGCCTTGGATGGCAGCCAGCGGATGCGATACAGGGTATTCTGGTGGGGAGTGGTAGATGGGGTGCATCATATTGGGCTCCGTTGGCAGGGTGCTGAAGGGGATGAGGACTGGGGACCGGAGATGTAGAGGTGGGACAGGCTCTTACTGGGAGGGAATCTGGTCGAGGACTTCCATTTGGCGGAGGGTATGGAGTGCCTTAGGGGCCTGGGGCAGGACCTTTGGCCAGAGGCCTGGCAAGGGGCTGGAATCGGGGAGAGGTAGGACTGGGCAGGTGTATGGTCTTGGTTCAAGGTTGTGTCGAGGTGGCTTCCACCAAAATTCTGGGTAACATGGTAGAGACTGTTGCATCGGAATGTGATGCTAAACTTTAGAACTGGGCATCTGATGGACGGTGGGGTCTTTGACTGTGAGGAGTGCTATAATGTAGGGCAGGAGAGAGGAGTGGTACAGATGCCTGAACATTGGCTGGGGGAGTGCAAGAGTTTGGAGAATTTTTGGAAGGCTGTTGGGTTGAGGCTGGGGGTATCTGCACCAAACCCTGAGATGGGTGGGCAGTGGGCAGCATTGCAGTCAAGACTGGTGGGGGGGGTGGGTAATGAGTGGCTGATGGTTGGCTGGGCCATCGCTTTTTGGGTTGGGCTCGCAGAACACTGGCAGTGGGTGTTTGAGGAGGGCCCCTGGAGGCCGGTGAGCCTGAGGATAGTGAGGTGGGAGGAGCTGATGTTAGAGCTCTTTAAGGCATGGTGGATTGGGTGGGGCCCTAAGGGGGGGAAGCGTAAGGGTTTAGTGAGGAGGATTGTGGCGAAGAGTGGTGGTAGAGTGGTGGTGAAGGTGGAGGGGGTGTCTTTTGTAAGGCCTACAGAAGGGGGGGGGCCCTGTGGGATAGGTTGAGGCTTAGG
>RBNI01001934.1:0-20321 GCA_003990745.1 Jimgerdemannia flammicorona | reverse complement strand
TTTTTTTTTTTTTTTAAAAAAAAAGAGGAGAGGGAGAGAGTTGTTGCTCATTTCAGTACTCTCTACCACTTATTTCAGTACTCTCTATTACTTATTTCAGTACTCTCTATCAGTATCTTCTACTATATCTTCTTCTTCACCTCTTCAATTTAATATAGCCTTGTCTTGTCTTATTATGTCACTTGTTCAACACTATACTACTTATTCTATTTATCCAATCAGTAGAGTAATCAATTCAGATAAATAAAATAAATTAATTAATTCACTTATATTAATTATTTATCTAATATACTCTATCTTATCTGCTAATAGGTCTATAAATAAATAAATAGTAGTACTTAATTCTCTCATAAGTTATATTCTATTCTATCCTATATAATAATTTTAAAAGAGAGAATATTTAAGATAGAAAAGTACTTTCAACTGATAATATTATATAAATTCTTTCTCATATAGATAGTATACATATAAGCTATTTATTAAAGATAGTAATAATAGTAATGAGAGAGAGTTCTGGAAAAAAATTATAGAGATTCTTTAGATCTCAGAATTTATCAACCTTATAGCTATATATATATATAGTAGCCTTTGTAAAGCAACTGATAGTAGATATAGATTATAATTATATAATATATTTTTATCACAGTATAATCAATATTACTTCAAGTTGAATTTTATTTTTATTTTTTTCTATTCTTAGGGTCTATAACTCTATAGTGAGATCTGCTGACTTTATTTGTAATATCTGATTAAGATAATAAAAGACTAGAGAATAATTTAAGATATATCTTTGATAGCTGAGCTATTGAGTTAGTATATTATATAGCAGAGATTACAAAAGAAAAAGAAGCAAGTCTTTATGAGTATTCTTATACAACTCAACTATATGTAACTCAATTCTCACACTTACACTAAATACTTATTCTTTTTTTTAAAAAAAAAATTTATTAAAACTTATATATAACTCTTCATGACTCACACTATAATTTATTCTCAGATTAAGGCTCAGTCTCACTGTAGAGAGAAATTCAAAGTAATCCAAATTTAACTATATCTAGCTTTTGATGAATTAAAGAAGTTTAAGGGTAAGTTATTTAGCATAAGCAATACCAACTTGACCATTAAGACTTAGGGGTCAATATTCAAATCAAAACTAATCATTCTTGACCAAGAAATCCACTGGCCTGCAGAAGTCTTCAATGATGAAGAGAACTATATTATCATTAATGAATATAAAGAGGTAGTTATAATAGTAATGAGAAGTCTCTATATGAAGTACTTCACTACTATATTAATGAGGTTTGCAAGGATTATATCAAATATTGAGTGGTGGGGAATAGAGGGTATAATAAGTAAGGAGGGAGAGTTTGGACAGGAATTAGATATATGACAACATTAGCAAAGAGTGGGTTTTTTAATTCTTTCTGAATTCCTCACTCTTGATGAATTTTTGAGAATTTAACCAATCTCATTAAAAATATGTAGGAATGTACAGAATACTATATCCCTACTGAAATTTCAGAAGTACAGTCAAAGAGCAAGTTGCATGCAAGCATGACACAGACTACACAACAATGGTGGCCATGATCTGGAGGTCTTTAGCATGAACTAAAGTCATGTTTCAGCATATGTCAATAGTAATTGAGACCATTGATGATTGATATATGTATTTACAGAGTGGTAGTGATGAAGGGGAGGGGATCCCAAAAAAAAAAAAAAAAAAAAAAAAAAAAAAAAAAAAAAAAAAAAAAAAAAAACGCCCTTGGGGGCGGATCATGAGTCGCAGAGCTTCTCTTTCTGATCATTGCGGATATCGACGGTGGCCAGGTAGCGGTCTATGATGGAGATGAGGATACTGTGCGTCAATCGCGTTGTCTTCAGCTTCGAGGGTCAAAAGAGTTTGGTTTCGATAGCACAAGTGTGGATATGCTGATGTGGTGGGAGGCGAAAGGTGAAGCATCCAGCTGGTTTTGGTCTGTGGCAAGCTATTTGATGCGGGCTTACATCTATGACTGATATCATCACTTCGTCATCTACAAACCAAACATCCGTGAATGTCCTCCCTCTTTGTCATCATCGACTATCCCGAAACTTTAGGAAATACGCCGGACCACACCTTAGGCGAGTGCTCACAGGTGTAGCAGATAAATATATAGATTGGTAGTGAGAGGAGTGGTAACGACCTTGGGGGCGTTGAGCGTTTGGTGAGCGGTATTGGTTTAAAGAAGGGAAATATCATCTAGAAAGTAGAATCAAGTAATAAAAAACCAAGTGCCAAACCGGGCATGAGTAATCTTACCTTTAGCCGTTCCGTGAACTCATGTTCAAATCGTGCTGCCGATGTAGCTTCCAGCTTGATCTGTTCAAGCCCCAATTCCGGCTTCCATCCACTACTTGTTTCCTCGTTTCACTCAAAATACTCCCGCGAAAGGGTTCAACTCTGACGCCAGAAGAGCGCGAAAATGACTTGTGCAACGACAGCTCGAGGTGGTGCTCTTTCTCAAGGTCTGAATTGCTGGAGGGGGAGAAAGCGGAAGGATCAGACGATTCTGGGCTGGTGATGGAAAGCGACAGAGCCCTTTATAGAGAATGTCGAGGTGTCTGAAGGAGTGACGCAGGGCGGCCAAGGCGTAAGGTATCCGATTTTACACAATCGGTCATGCGCGTCTGACTCAAGACTGAAAATATAAGTGCCGCCACTTTAGAAAGTTCCATGATCGTGGCGGGTGGCAGTCGGAAGCCGATGGCCGAAGGCCGAAATCAGTTTCGGTGATTTTAAGGCCGCTCTAAGTTTGGACCCGCTGTTACTATATTGGGTTGTGGCACCATCCATGCCAGCGTTGATAAAACCCGTCGTCGTTCCACCTCGGTTTTCGCGTTCCACCTTAGTTGCCTGATTATTATGAATCATTTAGAACTAGCAGTTCCCATGGAAATTGAGTAAGCTACGGAGTCAATAATGCAGGTCGATAATGCAGCTCTTTCGTCCGTTGACGAACGATCTTCTAATTCGCATTTCTACCTGATTAAGACAACCCTTCTTTGGGGTGTGGTCTTCCCCGGCCGAAACCGATGGAACTCGTATCCTCTCAGCCCCCAAAATGGATGCCGGAAACAGCTCTGCGAACGGTTTTGGCTTTGGAACCGTAGCAAACCCCCTTGGTAGTTCGGAAATACAAGTCGGTTACCCAACCGTCGTGGTGCCAATGTTCTGTCATCAAGCATACCCGAGCGCTTTACCAATTTCCCCGGCCCTACCCTACTCCATGCTGTCGTTGGATGCGTGCAACACATCCACTCCATTCCTGTACTTGTTCTGGGGCCCACAACCGTCGTCGGAGTTGCAAATATATTCGCAGGACTCGATTCCATATGGGTTTCCCTCGTACTTCCAATCATCAAATGAAGTTGAACCAAGTCACCCGCACCGGAACATATCTGGGCAAGTGCCGACGTCTTTGTATCCGCACGGAACTTCGCCACTGTCCAATACTATTCCTTCTGAAGTCCCGAAAATAACTCTGCCCCCCACGGAATCTCTGGAGACACGCCATGATCAAGTGACACCCAGCGCTATTTTTCCCAATATTCCCGGTTTAAAACGCCCTCGACCTGATGACGGTGAACTGCAGATCATTCATCAGAATGGTCAGGACAGTTACGGCGAGCCCAGACAAAAGAAGGAGCACATTCACAGCCCACTGGCCAATTCATCGAAACCAAAGAGACTACCGTCTTGCCTTTCGTGCCACAGGAGCAAGAAACGATGTGATCGCGGGTTACCTTGCGGGGAGTGTATGCGAAAAGATACGGAATGTCTCTATCCTAATTATGAGACTCGACCATCGTCATGGCGTAGTCCCTTGCCGTGCTTATACTCTGACAGCATGCATCAGAAAATTTCTGGTTCTTACTTCAGATCCAGTATCAAATAGGGTGTCGACATGTTGCTAGAACAGGGGAAATCCCTTCGATAAGAATACCTTTCAGACGGGGAGGGGCAGAGTAGGCGGGCAGTTTCGTGATGTTGATTTCAATATGAGGTGCAAGCTCATGACCTATTCTCACGTACGACAACTCGAACAAAAAGACAATGAATATTGTAACAGATCGGCGATTATTTGACATCAGACTTACAACGGTCGTTTAGATCCAAAGCTTGTCGATTAATTATAGTTTCGACAATCGATATCTTGAATACATGATTATTCGTTGTTTCAGCACATACTTTAAATAAAATCTCTTTGGATTCAAATAGTCAGCGATTTTTTCTACTCTCGAGCGGCGCACTACATGCAACACACTCCCGCGAAAATGGCCAAAAACCTCAACACCGTAAACCAACTCAGCTTCGAAAGATTCTAATCCTCACTGGGCTTCGACCTGAAGCACCACCACAAGTCCACAATCAACAATCTAGACTACAGCGACGTCGTCTTCACCTGTGCGGATGGCGTCAAGATGTACGCCTCGCGTCTTCTCTTGTCTATGCGCTCAGCAATGCTGCACCACCTACTCTGCGGGCCAATGAGCGAATCCGCCTCCGGCATGGTCTCCCTCACACAAATCACCTCCGCCCAGCTTGCTGTCGTGCTTGAGTACTGTTACACAGAGGAAACGCCCTCGCTCGACCTCGATGTGTTCTGCGCCGCCGAATTCTTTATCTTCCCGCGTTTGAAAGAGATGGTTGTGTTTTACGTCGAGGAAAACATCAAGGATCATGCCGTCGCCGGAAGAATTTTTTCCAAGGCCGCCAAGAACGTCGAGACAAACAATAAAGATAACCCTCTATTGGGCGTCATGCGGAGGCTTTTCTTCGAAAAGAGGCTCATCGAGGGCCAGCTCGGGTCGTTCTCGAAGGACGCTCTTGTTCTTTTGCTGGCGGATATCAATTCCACGGAGGACGGCCCGACGAGCGCGCTTGATTTACTCCAATGTGTCGTCGATTGGGCGTTTGAAGTTCTCGGAAAGAACGGGGAGGACGAGGATCGCAAGAAATTGCTCGCGTACCTGAACAACCCCCACCAGTTATTGAGCAAGAAGAAAATGAAGGTCGCTGATTACGAAATCTCCGACAAATCAATCGAGAGGTCATGCCCATCATTGAGAGCATCTCGTTCGGAGCCATGTGCCCACACCAGCTTCTTTCTGTTAACGACATGTCAACATTCATCCCTGCCAGTATTATCCGCGACGCGTTCTGCAAAAATGTGGATTTCAGCATCATTTGTTGTGAACCGCCACTCAGAAAACACAGGTTTGAGTGGGTTGTACCTAATGACCAATTATCTGGCTATTTAACATTATCGGAGAACAACAGCATGGCTCACAATAACTACACTAGATTCAGATGTTTACGAGTTATTTCAAAACCCTTGCCGACTGCGGGATTGGTTGAATGGAGCATCACAAGGTACAAAATTCCCGAATATTTCATAGTCGGATTAGCATCTTCGGGGACGATTGCTTTGGGAATTTCTCTAGCAGGGATGGTGTATGGCGAAATGGCAACTGCGCGTCATTTGCCGCGGGATCTATTGTCAGCTTTCGAGCCAACATGACGGAGCCCACAGTAGTTGCTCTGGTGAACGGCATCGACCAGAGTGTCGTTTGGAAGAGCGTACCTTTGGGAGTTTATCCTGTTGCTACGTTCGTGCCAGTTTATTTAGGAAATCAATCTCTTACAATCTTCCCAAGATTGCAAGAATGAAAATGATGTTTGTCAATTTCACGGGTCCTTATCCTTGGCATAATTTGTACTGGCTTTCAGTTTTTAAATGCTTGCACTTTCACTACACATATATAAATTGCATATGTTAAACAATATACTTGTTTTGTAACACACAAAGTTCCTTGCCCCCATGCTCGACACATCAATTCTTAAGCCCCTTCAGAGCCGATGGACACTTTCAAGGCCACGTGAGGCAGCCACTCCACATTTTAAAAGTGGCCGTCTCACGTGTGTGGTTGAGGGTCGAATGACGCACCCGGCAGCCCTCAGACCTTGCTACCGCTTCTACAAACAATGTCCATCAAGGACAAGGCCTTCACCTACTGTCTCACAAAGGACATCGACGTCCTCCTCAACATCAGGATGTACGTATCTCCCGCCCCACTCGCCCTCGCATCCTTGCACCCGTGCCATCCTTCCCAATCACTCACTTTCCTTCCCTTTCAAACGACCCCCAGCTCGAATCTCGTCGGCCTCCGCGACAAGCATCCCTTTACCGCCACCCTCGCCGATCCGCCTCTCAAGTTCACGGGCCTACAGGACAGCGACTACCCCGATCTATATGTCACCGCTCAGCTTCATGCCGACAACAAGCCTCTGACCGTCCCCGTTCGCACTGCATATAAACCCTTCCGCGCCCACTGGACATGGAACGAGTGGCTCTCTTTACCTATCAAAGTCCGCGATCTGCCGGCCAACGCTCAGCTCGCCATCACCGTATGGGACGTGTACGGGCCACGCAAAGTCGTACCCGTGGGGGGAACTACATTCCAGTTGTTTGGGAAAAAATTGTTGAGTATTGAGTACACACTTTGTCTATGAAGTTTATGTACGGGTGATGGCTCTGCTGCGTCAAATGGACCAACCGAAATGTATCAACTCGTATCGAAATTTTCTCAGCACCCTCCGCAAGGGTAAGCACAAGCTCTATCTCTGGCCTGACCGCGAGGCCGACGGCAAGGTAGACACCACCACCCCCTCCAAAGTCGGCGCCAATTCGGAGATGGACCGGCTTGAGAAGGTATTCTTTTCGGAATGCATTGTGCGGGGGTAGGATGTTGGCTGTTTGTTTTATGGAGTTGGGTCGTTCCCAAAATTCTTGTGTATGCTCTGCTCAAACTTCGGTTCCCGCTGCTTCCGATCTCACCCCCAAAACAGCTCATGAAGCGTCACGAGCGCAACGAGATGCCCTGCATTGAATGGCTGGATAACCTGGCTTTCCGGCAAATTGAGAAGATCAACAAGGTAAGAGTTTTGTTTGTCGCATAATATTGCGAAAAGCGGGGTCTCTAACACCCTCACTAACACCTACTTGCGAATATACACTCTCCCAACCCCTAGAAAGAATCTACCTCAACAACCTCCCTCTTCCTCTACATTGATCTCCCCAAATTCGACTTCCCACTCATCTTCTCCGAACCCGTACGTACCGTCTCTCTCGCTCACTTCCATTCGCCACTCTTCCATACTCACCTACCTGCTTACATATCCACAGGAATACACCCCTCCGCCGACTGACCCCACAATACAGCAACCCCCGCCCCTCGGCACCACAATGACCCCGATTCCCGTTGGGCCTGTCGTCCCCGCCGTCATCATCCAGGACCCGGAGATAGCGAGGGAGAATCCCGTTGAGGCTAAGCATAGACGGTTGGTTAGGAGTCATAGGAACGGGCCGTTGGATAGGGATTTGAAGCCCAATTCGAAGATTAGGGATGAATTGAATGTTGGTCTTAATTTTTTTTATTTTTATTTTTAATGGGGTGGAAGAATTCAAACCGCGCGTAAATCAATTGCTCCCGTCGTTGATCCCACACCGACGTCGCTTTTGACTCATCATCCATTATTAACTTTGCCTCACGTAGGAGATCCTCAAATACCCTCCGACTCATCCCCTCACCACCGAGGAAAAAGACCTCGTCTGGAAGTTCCGCTTCTACCTTACTAGGGACAAGCGGGTGCGTGTGATCCCCCCCCTTCTCTGTCATTTCTCTTTTTTCCTCATTTCGACATCTAACCCCTTTTCTTTCTCCCACCACAGGCCCTCACCAAGTTCCTCAAGTGCGTGATGTGGACGGACCCGACGGAAGTGCGGCAGGCGGTCGATATGCTGCCCCTCTGGGCAGACCCAGACGTGGACGACGCACTTGAATTGCTGGGCAGGGACTTCGAAGATCGCGCAGTCAGGGGGTACGCAGTCGGGCAGCTTAGGAAGGCCGATGATGATGTAAGTGTCGGCTGCTCGTTTTATTTTATTTTATTTTGGGAGGAAGAACCATTCTTGCCTGGGATTTTCCGGTTCGCTTGGCCCATCGATCCAACTCTATCCTAAATTACCGTACTGCCTCCTCCCTTCCCCCCTAAAAAAAAAAACATACAGGATCTTCTCCTTTATCTCCTCCAACTCGTACAAGCCCTGAAATTCGAACACTTTACGGCGTGGGGCGTGACGGACTCCCCGGGAATGGACTCCCCCTTAGCACAGTTCCTGATCGAGCGCGCGGTGCGCAATCCCGTGCTCGGCAACTATTTCCATTGGTACCTTATGGTCGAATGCACAGATCCGACGCCTGTGAATATGTACGGGAAGGATCTGATGATTGGGAGGAAGATGTACGGGAAGGTCGCGTTCGACTTCATGAAAGCCATGGAGGAGGTGTGGTTATATATTTTTTATATAGGGATGTGTGTGGGGGGTTGCGGCCCATCATGTGCACAGAATGATATTGGATTTCCTTACCTTCTTGTACGCGTGCGGTTATGGCCGCGTTTTGTTTTGGCCCCTAGATTCCGTCAATGTCGAACCGGCGCGAGATTCTGCGTAGGCAGAGCGAGCTTATCGTTGCGCTGTCGCAAATTTCGAGAGACGTACGCGCAATGAAGGAGATTAGGTCTAAGAAGGTGCGTGTTTTTTTTTTTTTTAAAAAAAAAAAAAAAAAAAGAGGTGGTGGGGGAGGACGGTAACATGGGAAGGTGGCTCATTGGGTATGAATGGAATGAAGTGAGGACTGTAACGTCGGAAAGTAGTTCATTGGGTATGAATGGAATGATGTGAGGCCGATGGTAGTTCTGTTTGATTGAATACCTGGTTGCTGGGATTTTTCGAGCGGCGGGTTGTGACAGTTCTGTCCCGTTTGCACAGATCGAGCGCCTCCGCTCTATGATCTCCGACCCCAAAGGAGGCACCAGCGCGTTTCCCACGTTGGCCTCATTCGCTCCTTTGCCGCTGCCGCTGGACCCGAGGTTCGAGGTCGGGGGTTTGGTGGCTGGTGGGTATTTTTTTTGTACTCTTCTGCGATGAAGAAGAGGAGTAGGTGATATAGATCATTTGGGTGCTGACGCTAGTGTATATGTTGTGTTTGTATACATTTTTTGCGGGAAACAGAGAAAGCGTCAGTGTACAACAGCAATCTGCAGCCCCTCAGGCTGTTTTTCTCCACGGTCGACGAGGGGGAGTATCCTGTAAGTATGACGAGTAGTACGTGTTGACGAGTAGTGCGTGGTGCGTGTGTGATGGCTAATAATATCGTCGCCTCAAAGGCGTGTTGAGAACCCTTACTGACATCCCTCGCACATCCCCACGCAGGTAATATTCAAAACGGGCGACGACCTCCGCCAGGACCAATTGGTGATCCAGATCATCACATTGATGGACAAGTTGCTACGCAAGGAGAACCTCGACCTTCGCCTCACCCCTTACAAGGTCCTTGCCACGGGCTCCGACCATGGCCTCATGCAATTCATCCCGTCCGCCTCGCTCGCCAATGTTCTCACAGAACATAATGGGAATTTGTTGGCCTATCTCAGGCGCCACCACCCCGACGAGAATAGCCCCTCGACGTATGGAGTTGATGCCACGGTAATGGATACGTATATCAAGAGTTGCGGTAAGTTCTTTGGAGAGGGATATGGCGGTGGGTGGTATTTCGTGCAAAGGTTATTTCTATCGTCTCACCCACACTTCCTCCCTCGAACATACTTCCGTCCCCCCACAGCCGGCTACTGCGTAATCACCTACCTTCTAGGCGTAGGCGATCGGCACCTAGACAATCTTCTTCTCTCCCCCGACGGCAACTTGTTCCACGTGGATTTTGGGTTCATCCTGGGGCGTGATCCGAAGCCGTTCCCTCCGCCTATGAAGCTGTGCAAGGAGATGATCGAAGCAATGGGCGGTGCGAACAGCGCCCACTATCAAAAGTTCCGCAGCCACTGTTTCACAGCGTTCATTATCCTCAGGAAGAACGCTAATTTGATCCTCAATTTGTTCGCGCTTATGGTCGATGCGAATGTGCCAGATATTAAAATTGAGCCAGATAAGGCTGTGCTCAAGGTATGTTGCTGTGATTTGGTGGGAAGCAAAAAAGTATTTACATGGCGCCGGCGAGGGTATTGGTGTCTATGTTGCATCACTGATCGTCTATGTTGCATCACTGATCGTCTATGTTGCATCACTGATCGTCTATGTTGCATCACTGATCGTCGCGTCCTCCTCTCATATTATCACGAAAACAGGTGCAGGAGAAGTTCCGGCTCGACCTGTCGGAGGAGGCTGCCATCAACTACTTCCAGTCGCTCATCACTGAGTCCGTCAACGCGCTGTTCCCGCAGGTCATGGAAACCATCCACAAGTGGGCGCAGTATTGGAGGCGGTGAGGTTGGAGGATAAGGGAGAGAGGGATCCAGCGGAAGAATGGATGAGATAGAGGAGGAGAGGGGTATGGTGGATGGTGGATGTGGTAGTATAATATCTGGGATTATTGTATTTTTGGTTCTTTATGGTCCTTATAAACAATCATTCGTGAATTTTGTGGTGATACAGTTAAAAGCATCATGCTTGGTAAGGATTGTCGAGTTGAATATTTCCAACAATTCATAGGAAAGATGGGGAGAGAATGCCGATATAGGATTCGGATACAGTGTACAATTCCCGCTGGAGGGATTATATAGTGGGACAGATACAAGAGTCATGAATGAAAATTAAATCTCACTGTAGAGGACCAAGGGGCAACATAGAAATGCACTGAATGCAATTTTCGTTAACAAAAAGAATCCGTCTCCCAAATTGCTCCCGTCCATCAGCTTCGTTCTACGCACGACTGGACAATCTAACGGCCTCACGCACCTTCAAAGGAATAAGAAAAACCACACGCTGCCTAAACCCGAACGTTCACTGACCCTCTTAGAACGAAAGGGGCTCTGGCCCCAGCCGGTCGCGGTACCTGTCTTGCAGGTTGCGGAGATAGGCCTCGACCTCTTTGATCTTACGCTCCTGATCCTGAGGTGGACCATTCATCGGATGTTAGAATCATCGTGCTGGGAATGCACCTAAAAAAGAAGCCCTTGCCTCACCTTCCTCACCTTCTTAATGACGGCCAACCAGGCCTCACTAGCCCGCCCGGTCTCTTCCTTTAGGTACTTCACAAGCCTAACTATACTCGCATACCCATCGCGCTCATGCCTCCCCAGGCACCTTCCCACCACGGAAAGCAAGTTTCGCAGTACACCAAACCGCGCCGCCGCCAAGATCTTAGCGTGAGCGTCCGCCGCGCTTGTGTTGAACTCGAAGTCAATGCTCCCGCACGCTTCGCGCTTCCTCTCGCACTCAATCCGCTCCCGCTCCAGAGCCTCATCCTGCGCCGCCATAATGGCAACGCCGTACGCAACGAGAATGAGCAGGTAATTAGAGCCGATAAGCTCGTGCGCATACAATTCCGCGACCAGTGAAAATGTCGCTGTGATGTCCGCCAGGGCACGGCGGAGGGCGCGGCGTTGCGGTGCAGGTCGGGACGACGGAAGTGTCAGGGCAATAAAAGGAGAGTGTGATTGCATGTAGAAAAGAGCCGCGCGGCAGGCGGAGGATGGGAAAGCCATGTCATATCGTGGAAGGGCGGTTGGCGGGGACGTCGGAGTGAATGTCGATGTCGCTTCGTGGTAGAGCGAAAGGATAAAGGATAGGTAGGGAGCTTGCGGGGTTGGGGTGGTGGGGTCGGTGGTGGAGTCGGTGGTGGTGGTGGTGGTGGTGGTGGGATCGTTGGTGAGGGTTAAGCTTAGAGCTTCGGTGGTGGTGGCGGTGGCGGTGGCGGTGGCAGCGATAACGTTGGGCTTTTGCTCAGAGTTCCCGGAGCAAGCGACAGCGTGCTGGAAGACGAGCTCGAGAATACGATCGAGTGGGCTGCGGTCTGGCAGGTCCCAGCCCCCTGCACCGTCAACGATGACGAGCTGCCAGACGTGGCGAGCAACGCAGTCGATGACAAGGGGTTGATCGCGGACATTGGGGAGATGGAGTAGGGCGGAGCGCACGAGGACCAGGTTTGGGTTACGGGCGCGCTCGGCATCGAGGTCGATGTGGTGGATGTGGCGTAAGGTTTGGAGTGAGAGGGTCCGGAGCTCGCGCGAGGTGTTAGAGAGGTGCCACAGGGCCGGGAGAGGAAGGTAGCAGGTTAGGTGGAGGAGAAGTTCAGGAGGGAGGGTAGTCAACATTGTTGGTTGGTCAAGACTATAGTTTTGTAAATGAAGAAAGAGTTTTGTAAATGAAGAAAGACAACGTAAATGGAATGGACCAGTCACGCAAGTCAGTCTGCTCACGTGACCATTACCAGACAAATGCCAAATGACGCGAAACGATAAACCAACGAATACATCATCTTGTCAAGTTCCAACAGGGCGTCGTCGTCCATGTCCCCAACGCGCTCACCGTTTAGCAGTTGCCCGTGACCAGCTCAAGAGGAGCCGAATTAGATACTACCGTGTTGGAGGCCTTGACGGATGTCGCCGGAGCTGTGGAAGAGTAACATGGATTCTATGGTTAGCTTTCTCAAGCGCTACCAAAAGTTGTTTATGTGTGTGGGAAGGGGCATTGGATAAGGGACCTTGGGGGAAAAGCACGCTGAGCATTCAGCTTCAGTACTCGAGAGCTCGATGCTCAAACCCACATGGAGGGTCATAAGGTAGTCAAGCAGAAACCGGAACAGATGGCGTAGGATGCAAAGGGTGTCGGAACAAAGAAATAAGGCTATTTTTAATTTTAATTATGCTCCGAGAATTCCGAATGCCCCCTTTTTTCGCGCTAATATAAAATCAGGTGTCAAAGTGTCAAAACAAAGCCGACCCCAGAGTGAACCTGCATACGAGAAGTTGATATATAAGCGCATAAATCTGCTTCATCAGCTCCGTCTTCTCGATTTATGGAAACATAAATATGACCAGCTGGAATGATCTGGATGTGTCATGTTCTTGTCGAATAAATTCACGACGCTGTTTTAAACTGTTTGTTCGGACTTTGAAAGATATTAGCATTGGCATCGTCTCTAGCTGAGGTAGTTTGTTGCTGAGTTTCTTGCAACGTGAACGCTTAAACATAACACTATTTTAGAATAGATAATAGATAACAGGGTGCGCACACAGTCAGTAGTTCACGTCGAACTGGAGGTTGGCTTCCGGTGTCAGTATCGGCGATGTGAAGTTTGCGATTGAACAGTTCAGTGAGAGGAAAAACGAAAGTAGATTACCATTTTTATTCGAAAACAAGAATCGCGTTGCTATTGGGAAATAGATCCACAAATAGTGTTCCGTAACCCGACCCGACCCGAACCGCCCAGCGGATCGGGAACGCTAGCCGCAAATGCAAGTGTCAAAAAAAAAGGGGGGGATTAAGGGGGTAACCTGTACATATTTGTCAACACAATTTTGAGCATGGAATCCTCGTGCAAGCAGACACGAGCATCCACATAATAGGCCTGGCGCAGAACGTCAAATACCGATGCCCCGATAGGTTCGCCTATCACCTAATCGTCGAATTTAAGCGACTGCACAGGAATTCCTTACCAATACTCTCACATGGTATGGGAGCAGTAGCACTTGCTATAGAACAAACAATTTGCAGAACGAATTATGGAATGTTTACCACGCCAACTGACACCCATCAACCCAACGAAATAAAATTACGTATATTGGCTACGATGCCGTGGAAGTCGTTGCAAAAGGCCGGGCTTTCCTGATTCCGATAACTGAGCTGTGCCAAGAACACGATACTTCGCACCTCGGGCCGGTGGGTACTGTACTGTAAACGCTCAACTTGTTGGTGAGTATTCTCATCGTCCGTAATAACCACTTTTCTCCATAGACGCCCTGGAAGACTGATCCCTCGGCGCGTATCAAAATCACAGCTCTCACAATCCGGACCACCGCTTCGTATCAGAATGTTCAGTAGTGACTGGATTAACCGTTCCGTAGATGGGCAATGATAAGTGGATAATGTTTAAGAAGGTATCTTACACTCGGATGAAATTATATGCATTGTGTCCTATTGAAGGAAAACTAATGTAGAATACAAGCAAAGCTGTAAGCTTTTATGTATATAATGTTTTTGGTGGAAGGAAATATAAACATCCCAATCTCGAGAGATAAAACCAATCAGACACCGAAAAACGTGCTTGCCAGCTGGCGCAGTCCAATCGACGGAAGGCACGCCGCGCGCAGCACCTAAACGGTCTTGGCCGGATCATCCTCACAAGATAATAGATGATTAACGATTGTGTCCATGGTGAACATCCCTCTACAGTTGAGACACTGGATGGGACGGGAAGGGCAACCCTCAACATGTGTGGGCCATTCGTCCGCCGGTATACGAAAGTGACAGTGCGGGCACTCCTGGTTTGCAGGGCAGTGTCTCTTCAGGTGGCCTTTTAAACCGCGCCGGAATCCATATACGGCTGGACAGTTTGGGCATGTGTAAAACTCGCTGGTTCGTGAAGACATGAGAGAGAAGAAGAAGGGAAACTCTGCGCAGTAAATCTTGCGATTTTTATAGCATTTTTGAGATAGCCAAATAGAACCTCTATCTATCGCGACGTTTGTGTAACAACCGAGGCTTAGTCAAACTCGCTTTCTATTTATAATTACTTTAAGGCTGATAACCACTAGTGTGATTTTTTGTTTCATCTTTCTAGACAATTTTTCTGAAGCTGAATTTTGGTGATTTGATCAAGGCATACTGAAGCGAATATAAGACGAGATGTGTTTAATGATTCCCACGGCATGAACGGCCGGGTTGCAATGATATTCTCGGCGATTACATGTACTTAATTTAAATGTTTAAATATTGCTTTTTTAGTCAAAAATACAACACTTCCGACGTCTGATGATATTAATATTTGGTATTGTTGAACCCTGATTTTAATTTAATGGTCGAGGTTTAACCTTTTTTCACAAACAATAATTTAAACAGGCGCTTCAATATGAAATAAAATAAATAACATGTTGTCATCGGTGCAACTGTGCTGATTTTGGCGAAAAATGAGATCCAGACAATACACAAACCTTCCCTCCTATCAATCACTGGCGGATTTATGAATCCGACACCTTCGATACATTTGTATATACAAAATAGAAGCAGCGTTTGTTGTCTATATAAGCAAATCTCGCCAATGACGGACAACCTCTATTATTGCTTGTGATATTGCTTTTTGTGCTCTTCCGCCACATTCTGAACATCCGCGGACCTTGTATATATATTGATGCGCTTGCCGAGACTTTTTTTCTGTTAATTTTGGCTATGTGGCAAATTCAGCCCCCGAGCTTAACGTATTGGTCATCAAGTCCGCATGGAAGCTTTCCTTGTGTGAAGTAACCAACAAAAAAAAAATGGCCTCCTTGGCGGCAGCTAGCCAATGGCCCGTGGCGGCACCTAACTTAATCGAACTGCTGAATTATGGATCATTGCTGCGGTCGAGAAAACTATAATTGTAATTATATCGAGGCAGAAATGGGCCTACGTAATAATGTGTGATTTGCTAATGAATTCAAATTAAAATTCATCAGAGATCGGTTGAGCGAAAAAAAATATATCGCCGCGTCGATGTCATCACGGGCTCACGACACTTTATCATTATTTTATATGGCAAAAGATTCCCACAAAGACGAAGATGGACCCGGTACTCGGAAGGGATGTACCCTCCTGACACCTTCCACGCATGACTCATCCCACTTTTTTTTTTTTTTTTTTTTTTTTTTTTGCTCCGTCGCAGCTTGGCACTGTATCTGACCCCCGTTACTGTTATTAGCTTAGCACAAATTGAATTCTTGAGCGGGCTAACCGCTTCGGCATCGACACCCGTATCCATGGAAAAACCGATCAGAGGCCAGCAGACCAGGCATGAGACCAATGATGACATTAATAAACTTTACCAAATTCAGCTACGTCATGATGGATGTGGTATTCAACTAAATCTCCCAATTCCCCGCGTTTGACAGGTCAACTATAAAAAATTACTTTCCATAGATCTCGTCAACATGTACTTCCTCGTATCGTCCAGGCCCATCCATTATTGATGTGCAGGAATGTGCAGCAGTGTGCGGGAATGTCTGAAATGTGCTGGAATCGGACCTGCAGTTCAGCATGATCGAGATGAAACTCGAAAGCGCTCTACACCTTCGAACCGCTCTGCTAAGAAACACAGCACGTAAGGCATTACTGCAGCACTGATTTGCCACTGCGATAGTGTATATGAGTGCGTTCAATAATAATAATAATAATAATAATAATAATAATAAACGACCTGAAACTGATCGGGTTTTGCCGGTTTGCCGCAGTTTTGACAAGATCACATGCATTCTGTCGTCAACAATGTTTTGGATATAGTAGGGACTGATCTTGTATTGATAACATTGCAGCCCACTTACCAGGTCAGCAGGCTCTTGGCCTGACGATAATCAGACACATTGGTGACATTGCAGTCAGATTGTAGAGTTGGATATCCGGGTGCGCAGCGGTGTTGTTCATGCCATCGACAATGCTCTCTCAGTCGTTATCGTACTCATTGACCTTCTATTGCGACATTAAGTTCCTCTTACTCTTGCACGCGACGATATATTTTGCGTTGTTATGAAAGAACCTTTTTTAAGAAAAGGAGGATAGCTACTAAATGGTGTCGATTGGTATTTCCAGATAGCAAAAAATTGACATGACATTTTTTTTTTTTTTTTTTTTTTTGTCTGCTATTAAAAAAAGAAGTAATAACCGGTTTTTTTTTTTTTGGAAATCAACTGCTCCAAATAAATCCGAGTTAATCCGTGTTTAGTTATTGTTCTGCGGACAATAATCGACGTTCTATAGTTAATCGCCTTCCGTCATTCTGCTCGTCATTCTGAGATTAATCGTCATTCTGCGATTAATCGTCATTCTGCAGAGAATAGTCGGATAATCATTGTTCGAATGGTCGTTCTAATTACAGTCATTTGTTTATCGGTGAATTGTATTTCCGGCTAAATTTTGTCATCTTGCATTGCCCCAAGCTGGGTTTAGGATGCACGTGTGGAAGGCTTAGGGCTACAACAGAGTAGGCATCCCGCCCTGTGCCTCCACGGCTGGTTTCCTGCCTATCAATTCCTATTTTCACCAGAAATCCTCGAGCAAAGCTTTATGACGACTAAATAGTACGAAGACCCTGAGCGCCGAACATCTAACGGCTTTGCCGGCTTTCGGTTTTCGCCGCTGCTTAATCTCCAAACCTCACATTTTTCCAACCTCACATTATAATTATAAAACAAATCTTATTAATAACTAAATAATTATATAATAATATTAATATATAGAGTATTATTATAACTTATAGATATCAATATTTAGATATATGCTAAATATATTATTTATTTTAATAATATTTTTACCTGTTACAAATTAAGGATGCTTTAATAATAAATCGTTCTTTTGCAGCTTCAATTTTTATTCCAAGCGTAGCGGGTCAGCGTATGGCCAAAAAGGGAATACTTACGCTACGTGGATAAAATCGACGTCATGAATAAATTCTTGCATGTTAATAATTGTACGCATACGCCACTCTATGTCCACACTGCCATTCGCTCCGATTCTATATAATAATACGACCCGTCAATTTCGTCCTTACCATCTTTGGGTTTTAGCACGAAGAATTTACTATGGCCCACACCAGCGGCCAGACAATCGGATCATCGAATGCCTAAATGTGGTAAATTGATAGATACATAAGACCTTCAGGATTCCGGTGTCATATGTTTCTTCATCAAAACCGATTTGGCACGTTTCGCCAATATGAGTGTCGGGGCTGGGCACCTCAAATGCAATAAATGCATATGTCGAAATACTTTTTTTACAAACTACGTCTCCACCTTCCGTATATCCCGTTGCTAGGGTTCCACCCGATCAGCCCATATTAAGTTTATCAATATCAATGCATAGCACGTTGGCAATGGGCACCATTGAAATAGGTCAGTGGATCGACATTTTCGATGACGTATATTCACCTGGCACTAGTGTTATTGCAGAGTCCTAGGCGCCACTTTTGCGATCGTCAAAGTGACCGAGTTTCGGTTTGCAGATCCATCGCCGTCAAATCAAATGATCCCCAATATGGTGAAGGCCTCCTGAGTTTAGGAACATATAGGAACGGAATAGATAGCCAAGCCTCGTATACGGCTTGAATATTACCCGTCCCATGCTCTTGCTGCCATGCCAAGTTGCCTTACAACATAACCTTCATACCGGTGAGGATCTCCGCGCAACGTGGTCTTTCCTTTTGTGCTAGCTATTGTTGGTTTCACAAATGGGAAAAGTGGAAGAGGAAGGCGAGCCCTGTGGACATTTCACAATCCTAATATCGAATGACTCTTCGGAACGAGTGAAAATATTCAATTCCACCATTCGTCACTTTGAAATGGTATTCACGGAAAGTGATGAGCATAAATAGCCAAACCCTATAACTGCCGGCCAATCAATGGCCCACAGCTATCTAATTTGTCATCGAACGGGCTGCAGGATCTGCAGATCGCTCGAAGGTATAGCGATTTCTGGAAACCCCGGAACCCCAGAACTGACCTTAGAATCAACCCATCGGTCTCGAGGAATCAACCAGAATAAATATATCGCACGGATTTAGACACCGCTTCCACAGTATATATATCACGATGCAGAACCGGCATTGAGGCTTTCCTCCCTTGACGTATATACCACAACACGATCCAAAATGCAATCGTTGATCAGCATCGTCGTCCTTGTTTACCTTGCCGCGAATGGCGTTCGTGAAGCGAAAGCGGACAATTTTATTAATCTCTCGCCTGCCGGTGAGTATGATAACGTGCGAGTGTCAAAGGGGCTAGTTTTAGTCACTGCCATATTGAACACCAGCTGTTTTCAGGATTGAAATGCTTTGATTCTTTCGGTGGAAACGAGCTAGTCCGGATAAACGATTGCAACGCAAACTCTGGGAATCAAAATTACAACTGGTATTACGATTCATCTCTTGGACGATGGGCGATAAAATACAGGAACGGCGCAAAGTAAGTTCGACCGTTTCATAGTAGGTGTACGTACTGCTGCACCCTCTCCTAACCAGGTTTACGTATATTCCGCTAGGGTGTACGTCAGGAATGACAGCTGGCTTGGCATGGGTTCTCAGGCGGTCGGGTTTACGTATGAACTAGATCCGACGGATAACAGCCGAGGTCGCATCCGCCTCGTAGCTCCTGGAAACACATATAATGGACAATGCGTTACAGGAAATCACGCCAATAGAGATAGGTGAGCCTTGATCTCTGTTCGCCTCTGCATATTTATTGCGCGCAACCAGGGCATTAATTGGAGTTGAGAATGCGTTTAATCACGTTGTCCAGTGCCTACATGCACCCCTGCGTGGACGGCGGCGAACGCTATTGGGTTTGTAGTTTATGCTTATCCTCTGATTTTAGTTGAGACCAAAATCGTAAAATTTAACACGCAATTTTCAGTTCCAACAATGGAATGCCCCCGAAACCAATGCCAACTTGACGGCGATGGCGAAGAAGAATAATTCTTGAACCGACCTTTCACGTATTTCCAAATTCCTGACATTAGACTATTAGAACAATATTTTTTGTCAATTTATTCCCGAAACTCGTCAAAGAGATTTGTTCGAGTCCAGATTCCGGGGTGTTGTACTTCTTTTTCGGGTGCAAACTAACCGGTTTACATACAACAGCTTTCGCTGCATGCTATTATCTATGTACATTTATGTCGTTGTGGATGGTGAAGTCGATATGCACTTATATAATATGTTATAAAGAGTTTGCTGTATTTACCTAGTACGAATTATGTCGAATAATCCTAGAGAGCCCAACTGCAAAGTTGCGATTAAGATTACATTGAATCGCATCCGCGTTATGTACCACAATATATTCTATCAGAAACCTCAGATCAGAAATAGATTATCATCCCGCACACTCAACTAATCGCCTATGGTGCTCAGGTACAAAGTATCCATCATGTCAGACAATGATACAATTTTTCTTTATATCACGAATCTCAGCTTTTCCACCTTCCTCGGCTGGAATTGACCTCTGTTTTCCGAGGTCATGGTCCACCCCAAACATTTGACATTCAGCTTTGTCTTGGCCGATGTCAGAAACAGTGATATTTTTATGGTGCTGCAGGCAGCCTGTTGTTCTGGGTTAGGTCAAACCAGGAAACGATAAAGCTAAAGCCAGCGTCGTTAACGAAGCCCGGAATTTGTTCTCAATGGCCTTCAATTTGAGAACGTCAAAGGTTCCTTTATGTATTAATTTTTTTTTTTTTTTTTTTTTT
>RBNI01001933.1:0-20323 GCA_003990745.1 Jimgerdemannia flammicorona | reverse complement strand
GTTTTAGTTTAGTCCTTGATACAAGAATCAAGTCCCCCCCACACACACACATTCCCCTGAGTCTTAGTAATGACATCTAAGTGACTCTAGTGTTTCTGACTAAACTCCAGAAGCCTAGCTAACTTCTACCAGAACTGAGACTGGTATATAAATCCCCAAAGACTTAAGTAAACCCATTGAACCTAAATTCCAAGGTGAATTCAGTCTGTGCACAGCAAAGAACAAGACCCTCGAAATAGGGCATAAGAGAAAGACCTTTGAAACAGAAGGCAAACCAGAGAAAGACCTTTGAAAGATAAGGCACTGCCACTACAACTACTTTAAGTGAGCACTTCCTCAAACTGAAGGCTTCTTGGTACACATTGTGTACTAAGTCCCTAAGTAATAGTCCACTTCCCTAATTATCCAAAAGATAAGAGAGGGATAGAAGTGAGAGTTATTACAACTTGGTAGCAGCAGTTTACCAGTCAAGAAGGCACCAAAGAACATACTCCTGAAGTTGGAACAAGACCAACCTTGGACAGGAGTAACCCCCAGAACCAACTGTGGATCCTCAAACCAGAGCCAGAGAAGCCCTTGCCATTAGGACCAGGTGGTACCAGGAAATTACAGATACAGAGACCTGCCAGCTTGTAATTGACCAGGCTTACAAGGATCTATACCAGGCCTTTAGGACATACCACCCAGGACTTAGGAATATTGTCAGCCACTGTAGGTTCTACGAACTTCTCCAAGGACACATTGGAACCACTAGGACTCCAGAATCTACTGCTATAGCCACTCAGGATTTTCTAGATTATATCACACCCCCTGCTGCAAAAGAAGCAGCTGCCAAGTGGATTACCTCTGACAGATATCATCATACCTCAACCAAGACCTCCCTCTACTACAGGCTAGTTGTATACTATGCCTCTGCTATAACTAGGTACAAAAACAAGCAAGCAAGCCAACTATCTACTACTGCTGAACAAGAAGCAGGCCCATCTACTTAGCCAGAGACTGATATCCTCTTTGAAGGACCTAGTCAGTATGAGGATGCACCATCTCATCAGGGAAGGGAGTCAGACAAAGACTCTACAGGTTACTAGTCTGACGATAGCCAACAAGGAACAGCGGGTCTAAGAATTTACCAAGGAACCACAGGTCAAGAAGATCAGACCCCAGAACCAACCCAGCCACCTATACAGAGGTTTGGTTTACCTTCTCTCACAGGACTCTTTGACTTAATATCCGGAAATCAAGTAACTCCAAGTCATACAGCACCACAACCCTACTAAGCAGAACAATCTTCAGGAGAATCTACCCCAACAGGCCCACCACCAATAGTCAACACAATGGTAGATGCCAACATTGCAGCACTGACTACCCAGCTAGCAGCACTAGCAGGGATAGTAGGACAGATTGCTGAACAGAACAAACCAACCAAGACCTTGCAAATTCCAACATTCAGTGGAAAAAACAGTGACATTGAAAACTTCATCAATGCAGTTGACACAGGCTATCAAGCAAACCAATGGAATGACAACTGAGTACCTATAGGAATGCTCACCAATAACCAGAACAGTACCCTTCAACAGCTGTTTGCCACATCAGCAGCACAAGTGGAAACAGTAGCCACATTCTTTACTGGAACAGCAGCCGAATTCTGGAGAACCTTGGAACAACACTCAGTAACCTGGGAAGCCCACCCTCAAGTCAATGGACAAGTACCTGGCAACAATAGACCAGGTTGGGATGACTATGAAGTAGGCCCAGGACTCAAGGCCTTGCTACTGACCAAATTCCGAAATGCAGCCTACATATAAGAAACTTGGAACAAACTATTCCAGATAAAGTTCCACAAAAATGGCGAAGAGGATCTAGAGACCTTTGCCACCAGAATGGATACCTATCTCAAAACTGTTGGACTTATCTATCAGGAGAACAATTTGGCCATCAATGGTACCAGAGCTAACCATCTCTTTGTAGCCCTACCAGACTGGCTCACCCAGAAGATCAAGGAACAAGGTCTTCCCCAAGGATGTCCCCACTATTCATGGTGCTTCGCCCAAGTACAAAGAAGAGCCTGCGAAATCCTTGCTGCACAAGCTCCACGAAATCAAGAACACAAGAAGGATAACCAAGATAGGAGAAATCCTACCAGGAGAAATAAGCAAAGGAATGACCAAAGATATGATCAATGGAATGATCAAAGGAACCAGCGAAATTCCAGAGGACCCAGACCTCCTACTGAGGATGAAAAGAAGCAGCTCCATGAAAAGGGATTGTGCTTCATCTGTAAGAAGGCAGGATACATCTCAGTCAAATGCCCCAAAAAGAGAAACAGATCAGGCGAACCCAGTAACCAGAACATTACTGTCATTGGAGAAGGTCCAGGAAAGAAGAACCCTGAGAATGTCATCAAAGTATAGAAGATATGGTACAAGGCTACCATCCCCACTAAGGCCCACTCAACTGATACTGGATATGATCTCTACAGCAGCCAAGACCTCATCATCCCACCAAGTACCAATGCTATAGGGTGAACAGGAATTGTAATGCAAGCCCCCAAAGGAACATACATCCGCCTTGCTGAGTGAAGCAGCCTAGCTAAAGAGTTCAACATTAGACTAAGAGGAGGAGTAGTTGACCAAGGATTTACTGGTGAAATCCATGTCATCTTGCGAAATTTTGGAGACACATCATTTGAAGTCAAAGCAGGCCAAAGAATTGCCCAAGCAATCATTGAAGAAATCCATCAAGATCTCACCATTGAAGAAGTCCCTGAACTCTCCCAGACAGATCATGGCAAGAAAGGGTTTGGATCTACCAACAAACCTCCCAGTCAAATGGTCACTACCATGAAGGAAGATGATGAAAACTGGTATAAGAGAATTGCAGATAGTTATGCACCATGTAGATGATGCCCTCATTCTATTTGAATGTACTACATGGTACATGTTGGTGAATGCCATGCATGCCTCTCCAAAGTTTTCAAAATTCAATCTGAGAAATGCCAAGCTCAACAGACTGAGGAATCCAAACAAGATAACCCTCCTTGTGAAGAATGGGGAGAAACTGACTTTGAGGAGACTGACAGCAATTGGGACAACAATGAAGATGAAGAGCTCAATACCATCAAGAAGGAGGACAGTTGCATCAAGTTCACAGGCCAAGTCTACAGACAGTCTTGCTTGATAGTGGTGCTACTGGAAACTATATCAGTACTAAGACCGCCAAGAGGATTGGAGCCCAAAGCAGACCCACTACTGAGAAAAGAAGTGTTACCTTTGGTGATGGAAAGACTGCACCATTGACCAAGATCTGTGAAGACCTCTTGCTCAAGATTGGCAAATATCAAGAGAAGTTAGACTTCAGTATTGTAGACCTCCCAGGACAGGATATTATCTTAGAAAAAGCTTGGTTGACCCAGTACAACCCAGATATCAACTGGAGAACCAATGAGGTAAACCTGACCCACGAAGGCAGAAAGATCACCCTGACACCCCAGGAAGGTACCGACTACCAAGGAATCGAAATCATCTCTGCCATTCAAATGAAGAGACTCTCTCGAAAAAAGGAAAACACCTACTTCATCTATACAGTACAAGAAGTCACTGAAGCTACAAGTAGTCCAATTCCAACAGAAGCTCAAGAACTGTTTGAAGAATTCCAAGATGTATTGCAAGACCCCCAAGGACTTCCACCCAAGCACCAAATCCAATATAGAATTGATCTTATTCCAGGATCTGAACCCCCATACAAGAGTATCTACCAACTGGCCCAACCTGAGCTCAAAACTCTTAAGGATGAATTGACCAAACTATTGGCTCAAGGATACATTGAACCCAGCCACTCTCCATTTGGAGCCCACATTCTATTTGTCAAGAAGAAGAATGGCTCTCTGTGAATATGTATTGACTACAGAGCCCTAAACAAGATCACCATCAAGAACCAGTATGCCTTGCCTAGGATTGATGAGTTGCTACACCAAATCTTCAAGGCCAAGACCTTTTCTCTACTGGATTTGTGAAATGGCTACCACCAGATTCTCATTGATGAGAAGAACATTGAGAAGACAGCTTTCTGAATATGGTTTGGACACTACTAGTTCCGAGTCATGCCTTTTGGATTGACCAATGCACCAGCAACATTCCAGTATCTGATGAATGATATCTTTGGACTACTCCTCAACATCTGTGTCCTTGTGTATATTGATGATATACTAATCTATAGTGAGACAGTAGAGCTACATTACACCCATCTCAGACAAGTACTGACCCTCCTGCGAGAACACCAGCTCTATGCCAAGATGAGCAAATGCAAGTTCTACCAAGACCAGATTGAATACCTTGGACACATCATCTCTGCTGAAGGTATCAACATGGACCCCCGGAAAGTATCAGCCCTTAAAGATATCCCTATCCCTACTACCCAGTGCTTTCTGGGTATTGCCAGTTATTACCAAAGGTTTATCCAAGGATACTCTGCTATTGTAGCCCCACTGACCAGCCTGACCCATAAAGGAGTGAACATCAAAGCTGAATGGACCCCTGAATGCACTCTGGCTATGGACTATCTCAAGAGACTCCTTACCGAGGCCCCAGTGCTAATTGCACCTAACCCTACCAGACCATTCACTCTGACCACAGATGCCTCTGACATTGCTATTGGAGCAGTGCTCAGCCAAGAAGACTGCCCAGTGGCCTACCTTTTCCAGAAGCTCAAGTCAGCTAAGACCTGGTATACATACCACCCATGAGAAGGAACTCCTGGCTATTGTCACTGCACTCCAGGAATGGTGCCATTTCCTCCTAGGACAGCCATTTGTGGCCTACACTGATCACCATGCACTGCGGTATATTCACACATAGCCCAAGCTGACCCACAGACAAGCCCACTGGATGGAAATCATTGTCAACTTTGATATGGAAATCAAGTATATCCTAGGAAAAACCAACTGTGTGGCTGATGGTTTCTCCAGGTATATGGAAGATAAACTTGTCTTCATGGTCGAAGTAATTGGAGACCTTACCCAAATGATTAAGGATGGCTACCAGCAAGACAGCCCCCTGACGAATTTCCTTCAATTCTGCCAAGACCCAGAGGCCGAGATCCCAGAACCCATGAGGCAAATGGCCAAGAGATTCACCTACTGTGATGGACATATCTACAGGGACTATGACAGAGTGATTGTACCCAACAATGATACTCTGCGACTCAAGATCATGCAGGAACTCTATGATATTCCTGCAGCAGGACACTTTGGTTTTGAAAAGACCTACAACCTCCTCTCAAGAGAGTTCTACTGGCCAAAGATGACCAAGGATATCAAAGACTTTGTGGCCTTATACGAGATGTACCAAAGGTTCAAAAGTGGTAATAAGCTACCAGCAGGACTCCTGCAACCCTTGCCTATTCTGAGCCACAACTGAGACCAGATTGCAATGGACTTCATTGTTCAACTCCCCAAGACCAAGGCAGAATGGGATGTCATTGTGGTATTCGTGGACCACCTAAGTAAACAAGCCCATTTTGCACCCACCAAGACCACCGCTACAGCACCAGAGATTGCCGAGATTTTTCTCTTTTTTTTTTTTTTTTTTTTTTTTCTATAGGCTGGAGCCCCATTTGTTAACTATCTAAAATCCTCATGCCATACCAGCAGCCACATTCTGCATCTCACCCCACCCTACTCTCACACTATAATTTCCAAACCAATAACAATCTAAGCACCTTTAGGATATGAGTTGCAATCTCACTGCCCGAGTAACTAGATCCTCCTACCCAGCCTGCCCTACCCAAGAGTGGGTATGAGTTGTAAGCCCCAACCACCTCAAGTACTTTGCATCTAGTGCACCTAGCCTAGCCCTATTAGTGTCTTCCCATCTTGCCCATCTTGTCCATCTTGCCCGGTTGCCCAGTTGCCCATGTCATTTTTCCCATTTTGCCCATCTTACTGTCTTGCCCATCTTGCCTATCTTGCCTGTGTTACCCGCATCTTGCCCATGTCGTTTTGCCTGTTTTGCCTGTCTTGCCCATGTCACCTGATATGCCATCTTGCCCGTCTTGCCCATCATACCCATGTTACCTGCCTTACCTGTCTTGCCTGTCTTGCCCATCTTGCCCATGTTGCTCATCTTGCCATCTTGCCTGTCTTGCCCATCATGCCTGTGTTACCCGTCTTGCCCGTCTTGCCCATCTTGCCTGTCATTTTGCCTGTTTTACCCATCTTGCCCATGTCGCCCATCTTGTCTTGCCCGTATTGCCCATCTTGCCCATTTTGCTAGTCTTGCCCATGTCATTTTGCCCGTTTTGCCCGTCTTGTCCATATCGCCCATCTTGCTATCTTACCCATGTTGCCCATCTTGCCCGTTTTGCCCATTATGTCTCTCTTGCTCATTTTGCCTGTTTTGCCTGTCTTGCCCGTTTTGCCCATTTTGCCCGTCTTACCCATGTTGTTTTGCCCGTTTTGCCCATCTTGCCCATGTCGTCCATCTTGCCATCTTGCCCATCTTGCCTGTTTTGCCCATGTTGCCTGTGTTACCCATGTTACCCATCTTGCCCATCTTACCCATCTTGCCTATCTTGCCTGTGTCGTTTTGCCCGTTTTGCCCATCTTGCCCATATCGCCCATCTTGCCATCTTGCCCATCTTACCCATCTTGCCTATATTACCCATCTTGCCCATCTTGCCTGTCTTGCCTGTCGTTTTGCCCGTTTTGCCCGTCTTGCCTATATCACCCATCTTGTCTTGCCCATGTTGCCCATGTTGCCTGTTTTGCTGGTCTTGCCCTGTCGTTTTGCCCATTTTGTCTCTCTTGCTCTGTTGTTTTGCCCATTTTGCCCATCTTGCCCATGTCGCCTGTCTTGCCGTCTTACCCATGTTGCCAATCTTCTCTGTTTTGCTGGTCTTGCCCATGTCGTTTTGCCCATTTTGCCTGTCTTGCCCATGTCACCCATCTTGCCCATGTCACCCATCTTGCCGTCTTGCCTATGTTGCCCATTTTGCCCATTTTGCCTGTTTTGCCCATTTTGCCTGCCTTACCTATCTTGCCCATCTTGCCTGTCTTGCCCATATCACCTGTCTTGCCATCTTGTCTGTCTTGCCCATCTTGCCCATGTTGCCCATGTTACCCATGTTCTTTCCAAAGTTGACAGCTGACACTATTGAACTCCTCTTCTCTCGTCACTTCTGGCATACCCAACCTCGGGGCACTGATGACCCCCCTTCCCCTACACTATAGGGATCTAATTTCCATCTGGACCTTTTGACTGGTATGGTTTGAGAGAAAGAAGTGACCAGGCCTCCAGCCAAGATTTTCCTCAATTAAGTATTCAGGCTACATGGCATGCCTAGCACTATTGTATCTGACCAAGATGCCAAGTTCACAAGCAACTTCTGGAAGGCATTCTTCTCCCTTCATAGAACTAAGCTGAAGTTCTCTACTGCCTACTACCCTCAGACTGACGGTCAAACTGAGCAAACCAATAGGACTCTCAAACAGATGCTTAGCATCTTCTGCTGTTACAAGTAAAATGATTGGGACAACTACCTAGCCCATGCTGAGTTTGCCTATAACAACAGTCAGCAAACCTCTACAAAGGAGACTCCATTCTTCCTGAACCACAGTCAACACCCAAGGACCCCAAGTACTACTGTAAAATCAGCAGTCCCAGCAGCCCAAGATCTAGCTGAGACCATTTCTGACCTTACCTGAATGATAAGAGATACTTTCATAGAAGTACAAGACTACCAGACCAAGTATATGAACTTGAAGTGAAGAGAAGCCTCTTACAATATTGGTGACATGGTCATGCTTAGAACAGACCACCTCCACCCAGATACTCTGGCACAACAACCAGCCAAGAAACTCCATGCTAGAAGAATTGGACCCTACAAGATTGTGGAAAAAATCAGTGAAGTCAACTACAAGTTGCAACTTCCCCACAATATCCAAGTACATCCAGTATTCCATATCAGCCAATTAGTGGACTACCATAAGAACCCATTCCCCAAGTATACAGTTCCACCACCACTCCCAATTAGGATCAATGATCATGAGGAATTCAAAATTGAGGAAGTACTTGACCACAAGGTCCGCAAATATCCCAAAACAGTCAAGTGTTTTTTCCTGATCAAATGGAAGGGTTACCCCACCCATGATGCCATCTGGGAAAAAGAAGAAGCCCTGAAGAATGCACATGAAGCCCTCCAGGACTATATGGAAACACTCACCCCCCAGCAAAGGAAGGAACTACAGCTCTAAGTATTGGAGCACACAGTGAGCAGAAGGATACTATATATTTTATTTGGAAACATATAATACTGAACATTGCAAAAAAAGGAATACTATGGATAACCAACCAGAAGAAGCCCGAGTAAAGGACAGGCTAGCATATTATAGCAAAATGTATTTAAACAACTCCATTTCATGCCATCTGTGTCATCTCCGCTGGATGATGACAGATGCTTCATGTGGAACTTAGGAAAGCCGACAATGTCGAAACCAGTCTAAGTCCATCCATGTGACAGATATTGTTACTAGGAATTGCCTTGGATTACAAGAAAAGTCTATTTCCGAGAGGTTCCAACCCCCAGCTGTGATAATAGGAGCTCTTGCCCTAGACAAGGATGGCCAGTCCTCGCAAATGTGCCAACCAGATAAAAAAAAAAATGGACCAAGACCTGTTAACCCTATGTAACCACAACTACGAGTGCCAAGATCTTTGAAATCAGGATTTTCTCATGTGACCAGCACATGCCCCGCTTACAGCAACAGGTCATGCATTTTGCCAGAAAGCATGACCAAAGAAAGGTTACATCAGATGGGTGAATAAGTATAAATACCCTAGGCAAGAATACCCCACAACTCTCATCTCCCTCTCCTCACAAAGAAAAGACAAGACAAGAATGCCTGCCACCCACCACTAAACTGTCTGCCATAGCCAGCCCCTCCCAAGCCAGGTTGACTGCCTCTTTGGACACATCCAGGTTGCTATCCAAGGAAGGAACTGCTGCTCAGAGGCCCTTAACCTCTCCAGCCAGGACCTAGGATACTATGTCCTCAACTGCCATGAAGTCATTGAAAGAGCCTACCTTGCCACCAGCTGCCTAGAGATCTGGCATAAATACAAGAGCAGCCATCAACTCCTCCAACAAGCAAAGGACCTGCCCATGGACCAAGTCTCTGATTGGACCCACCTGGATGGGAGTGAGCAAAGACTTGCCAAGAAGGTCCATCGAATCATGCACCATGCACCCTTTGCAATCCCCAACCTCAACTATGTCCAACTGAAGGACTTCCAGAACCTCTCCTTCTTCAAGGTTGATGAACTAGAGATCAAGGTAGCCCAAGAAGCCAACTCCTGGATCACCCCTAAGTCTACTGACTGCGAACCCTACTGGAGCCCCCTCCTGAATGACAACCCTAACCAATGGCTCCAAGGCCTCTCTGACCTCTTTGAAGGACCACCTATCCAAATGGATATTCCCAGGCATAAAGATCAAGAACCCTACTTGGATGGCCCCAACTACATCAGATGGAGAACCCCTACACCAGTACCTATTCCAATACAAGAACCATTTGCAGACCTCATTGACTTCTCCATCCTGGACAGTGAGCCATTAGCAACCACCACCCCCCCTGCTACTGAAGAAGATACCAACAATCCTGAAGAGGATTCTCCACCTTTCTCTCCCCTGGTTCTCAATTTCTCAATTAACGAGAACATTGATTTCTAAGGGGAGAAGGATGTAATAGAATGAATGAGTGAACAGATGGGACGAGACTAATGATCACAAATGATCATGTGACCTGGCAGCAATGACGTCATTATATGATTGAGTACAGCATATGAATAATAAGTGACAAATGAATAAATGATGCAAATGAATGACACAGAAAACAATATTTAGCTTATCCCTGACAACCAGCACTGCAGCAACAGTTGCCACAGCTGCTGATTATTGGCTAGTAATTGAGGTCCTGATCACAAAGATATTCTTTACCAAAAATCACCTAACAAAGGTCACGATTACAAACCTCATTATAGTTACCAAATTAGTCACTCATACTTAGCCAGAAATCATGGACCAACTTATATAAATACCCCCCAGTTTCCATCAGAAATAAAGCAGTTTTAGTTCAGTCCTTGATACAAGAATCAAGTCCCCCCCACACCACATATTCCCCTGAGTCTTAGTAATGACATCTAAGTGACTCTAGTATTTCTGACTAAACTCCAGAAGCCTAGCTAACTTCTGCTAGAACTGAGACCAGTATATAAATCCCCAAAGACTTAAGCAAACCCATTGAACCTGAATTCCAAGGCGAATTCAGTCTGTACACAGCAAAGAACAAGACCCTCAAAATAAGACACAAGAGAAAGACCTTTGAAACAGAAGGCAAACCAGAGAAAGACCTTTGAAAGATAAGGCACTGCTGCTACAACTACTTTAAGCAAGCACTTCCTCAAACTGAAGGCTTCTTGGTACACATTGTGTACTAAGTCCCTAAGTAATAGTCCACTTCCCTAATTATCTAAAGGATAAGAGAGGGATAGAAGTGAGAGTTATTACAGTAGTATATTGATAGTGGGTGTTTGAGTGGGAGCCTTGGATGAGAATAGGGGAATTGGTTGAGTGGTGGTGATAGCTCATTAGGGAGGTAGTGCAAGGGTGATGGTTTCAGAGAAAGCAGTAACAGCTGGGGTTTTTGAGGAAGATACAGGATATTGTTATAAAGAGTTATGGTAATTTAGTACTAGATGACCAAGGAGTTTGGTAGAAGGAAGGAGTTGGCTGAGAGGTTTCTGTATATATACCTTAGTAGTAGTCAGGGTGAAGGTCTCATTAATGTATTAGATTTTAGGTAATAAAGAAGTTCAAGAGACTATAAAAAAAAAAAAAAAAAAAGGATTGATGGAGAATGTCTTGACAGACTGATAGTTGGGATGGGGTCTGTAGGGAGGTCAGTAGCACCATTTGGTAGAGAAAATTTGTAGACAGAGTGAGGGAAAAGTTAGAGTAATGGGTAGCAGAGTGGTTTTCAAGTGTGAGAGTGTGGGGGGGGAACTCCTTAGGAATATTGGATAGTATAAGGGAATAATATAATTATATATGATAGATTGGTAATAAATAGCAAAGTCCAAGTGACTATAAAAAAAAAAAAAAAAAAGATTTCAACATATAGTATGATAGTGACTAATGATTGGTGGATATCAGATAGTATGATTCAAAAGGTAATCAAATGGTCTGGTGAAACCACTCAGAGTGAGCTAAGCTATACAGATATCTTTTTGTGAAAAGCAACACATTTTCAAGTTTTCACTTTGCCTACACTGATATACTAGGTGCAGCAGGAGTCTAACTATAGTATATAATAAGTTTCATCAATTTCTGTGAAGTTTTCATCTGATGGCAACCTGAGGTTTGTCAAGCTCTGAGTATTTGGAGAGGAGGAGGCCTGGCCTGAGGCTCCCCAAGAGTTTCATGGTGGTAGCTGTGGCTAGTGCTGGGGCTGGTGGGGCAGATAGTCAAGGGAGGCCTGCTGGTATAGAAAGTTGGTATACAGTGGTGGGGGGTAGGAGGCTACTGCTAGACCCATAGGAGTAGAGTAGGGGGAATATAGTGTTGACAAGGAGAGAAGTCAGGTGACTGGTCAGGTGACTGGTCAGGTGCCCAGCAGGGGTCAGGGGTCCAGAGGTGTGATGATTGGAACTAGTATTCCTGAGGCTGAGCTGATGGCTGGTGGGGGGACTGCTGGTGGACTTACAGGAGCTGGAGGGGTGACTACAGGAGTTTCTGAGAATAAGAGGAAGACTACAATAGTAGTAGGCTCTGGTAAACTGGTGGTGTACCTCTTCTTTTACAAATCAGTATTAACATAGATGATCTCAGTGAATTTCTTAGGGCTGGGCATATCTATCAGAGAAGTTTTGCAGCTGGTGAGTGAAGAGATTACTGGTGTAGAGTCTCTGAAGTTTATCCCATTAGTGGAGGTAATAGAGATAGGCTTTGTGGAGGAGAAGGAGATGGTAAAAGCCCTGGAGAAAGGGTTGGTAGTCAAGAATATCAAGGTTGTAATGGCAAGATACTTGAGGTGAGATCTGTATACTGTATATCTGGTAATAGAGAGACTGCCAACATTGGGAAGACAGAAGACTAAGGGGATTGTGGCAGAGGTACTGAGGAGCTTTGGTGAGAAGGTAGACTTTGGGTTCAAGTTCTGGGAGAGGACTAAGCTGAGGAATAGCAACTGTGAGATTATGGTAAGGCTGGAGAGCAAGGAGGTCACAGGGCTAGGGAGGGACTGGCTAGAGATAATTCATATTAGAGGACAGGAGAGTAAGGTGGAGAGAAGAAAAGGATCTGAACAGAAGGAGGAGGAATTGTTACTTGCCCTGGAGGAGAGAGAGGCTGTAAAAGAATTGTGAAAGAGGAGATGAGAGGAGTTTGTCAAGGACTGGATCTGGATTTTAACAGATGGAAGGAAGAAGAGGTAGTGAAAAGTAAACTGAGAGCATCTGCAGACAGTCCTCCAAGGCTTGAAAGTAGAGGAAGAAGTGAGGGTAGAGATGGCCAAGAGTCAGATAGTAGAGGTAGAGATAGCCAAAGTGTCCTTTTTGCTACTGGGAGGTGTGGAGAACTCAGCTCATATACTAGTAAAGGGGAAGTAGGCTGATAAGGAGGTGATGGGTAAAGGGGGTTTTGAGGATATCACTGAGATAGTACCAGAGACTCAGTTGGAGGATATCTATATAGCAGGAGCAGCAAATGTTCATTGGAAATGTCCAGAGGTAGGCGAGATAGTATGACTGGAGAAGAGTGCTGAGGAGAATGACCTGGTAGATATGGCCTTTGACGTTTCAGCAGATAGAAAGATGCTACAGAAGTTGAGTAGGACTCTAAGGCCTGCCACCCCTGGGCCTCTGGTGATGACAGCTGATGACTGATATTAGGCAGTGCTTAAGGAACTTGTAGAGAAGAAGTGAATATATTTAATAGATCTCAGAAGACTTGGGAGGGATTCCTCAATATTGCAATGCAGGGATCAAAGTTGGTAACAGTAATGGTGGCAGTACTTCTGGATGATGAAGGGTATGAGATAGATAAGGACCAAATGGCTGATATCCAGAAAATGGTATCTGAGTGAGTGGATATCTTCTGTAGTAGTGTGAATAGTACCTATATCTGGAGAGCTATCTGTGAGGAATAAAAGGAAATAATCCATGCTCAGACTGAGAAGGTAGTGGCAATTCCTGTGGAGCTTTAAACATTTTTATTGATAATGATAAAGAGTCTATATATCTTATTGTTAAATATCAATGGTCTGCATGATAGAGTGAAGTGAAGGCATCTATTTTATTGGCTGAAAGTCAGGAGGTATGATGTAGTATTTCTTCAGGATGTTTGAGCCCATGGTGAGCAAGATTATAAGGAATAGAGTAAGGAATGGTATAGCAGTATAGGTTGGAATGAGTAGGTAGACATCCTGGTTGGTTTGGAGAGAGGTGAGCTGGTGGAGGTTGAGGCATATAGTGATTGATTGATTTGGGGGAGATTGAAAGAAGGAGCTGGAGATGGGCTGATTATAGGCTCTGCTTACCTGCCAGCAGTTGGCAGAGAGTGAAACCAATGAGTGGAGGGCTGGCTGGCTCAGAGAGACCAAGAGGGGGTTGGGCTAGACATTCTGGAGGGGGACTTTAATATGATGCATGACAGGACATTAGATAGATCTGATGATGGGATTGGAGTGACTGTTTCAGCAGAGCTCTCATAATAACTTCAGGTAGAGAGGGATATGAGATTGGTTGATGGGGTCTGGCAATATCAGAGAGAGAGAGGCCAGGGCCCTTTACTAGGTAGTACCCTATTGGTAAGAACTTGGTGGAAACAAGGATTGATTGGATTCTGATAGCAGAATGCTGGGGCAATATATTGGATATAGCAGAAGTATAGTGATATCCTTGGTCAGATCACTGGAGAGTAGAGGTGTGTGGAAGATTTCAGGCTATTAGCAGAGGTAGAGGTTGCTGATAACTCAATGTGGCTCTACTCAGAAGACAGGCAGAGTGGGAACAATTTGTGATAATTGTAAAGTAGGAAGTAATGCAGTAGAAGAATGGTGGATAGCTGATAGAGCAGTGGTGGGGTAAATTTAAACATTTGGCAGGTGCCTATTAGTATGATATAGGGGATGTAGCTGAGAGAGAGCAGAAGGACAAAGAGAGGAGAGTTGAGTGAGGGCTATGAGTGACTGAAGATATTAGAAGAGGAGAACTTATCAGGAGAGTAATACTTCCAGTTGGCCAAGGAGGTGGTGAAGCTGAAGTTGGATTTAAAGGCAGCTGAGGATAGAGTGGTAGACAGTCTGTTGGTGAGGTTGTAGGCAAGGCAGTTGGAAGAAGGAGAGTAGTCTACTAAATATTTATCAGAAATTTTGAAAATCAGGAGAGTGCAGCACAGCTGGACTTTGGTGCTGCAAGAGAATAATATTGAGGTTACTGAAATTGCTGATATGCTTGGAGAGGTCTCTGGGCAATAGCGCACTCTCTGGCAGAATAGAGAAGGGCTAGTAGAGAGAGAGGTCTTATGTTACACCAACTCCAAGCAATGGTTTTCAACACAACTTAGAGAAAAGGTAATATAAAAATGTCATTGAGCAAGTGTTCTGACAGGCATGCTAGGTTGGGTAGACCTGGGGCTTTTGGCTGGTAGAATGTAGGGAGGGGTTATGGTCTGGGAATGGGGGCCTTTGGAGGGTCGAAGGGTGGTGAGGGCTCTGGAGGTGGACCAGTGTCTGGCAGCAATGGAGGAAGGCCTAGCCTCCCAAGCTTTGCGAATAAGGTGAAGGGGAGTGGGTAGCCAGCTGGTTCTAGGGCTGGTACTGCTGAAGGGAAGGACAAGGCAAGCCTAGGGAGGGGGGGAGGTACTCAGGTGGGAGAGGCAAGCATAGGTGCTAGAGGTGTGGTGGCTGGGGGTGGGACTGCTGATGGAAGTATGATGGGGAATCAGGAAGAAAAAATAGATGTGATGGCTGATGGCAGAGTGGGGCAGAGGTTCTCAATGCAGAAAGGGGACCTGGCTGATGGTGTAACAGGGCTGGTGGTGGCACTGTTACTCAGGAAATCGATTTTGGAGTTTGTAGTGACACTGTGCTTCTGAGGCTTAGCAGTGATGGTGAGGATGGTCCTGGGGCTTATTTCAAAGCAGGTGGCTGGGACTGCCTCAGTGAAGTTCCTGAAGGGTCTGGAGAGAGTTGAGGTGGGCTTTGAGGGGGTGGGCCCACTAGAAGAGGCTCTGAAGACTAGAGTGGCAGTTGGAGAAGTGGTGGTCTCCATGGTACACTGTCTGAGGTAGGACCCCAGGGTGGTGTAGCTGCTAGTGAAGGGGGTGCCTATAGTGACAAAGGCGGAGACTAGGAGGAGGGTAGAGGAGGTGATGGTAGAGTATGGTGATGTGGTGGATGTCGGCTTTCAGGTGTGAGAAGGGACCTCCATCAGGATAGGGGATGTAGATGTGAGGATTAGACTGGCTGGAAGGGAGGCCATGGGGAAGACAAGTGACTGGCCCTTGGTGTTGATGTGGGGGGCTTTTATCTGCAAAGTATCATGGGTGAGAGGGAGTGAAGAGGAGGAAGAGGACCTGTTGGAGGCCCTGGAGGAGTTGAGTAGTACTGTTGAGAGGAGGACAAAGGCCTGGAAATTTTTTGAGGAGTTAATGCTTTTGAAGATTGTTGATGGGAAGCATATTTGAACTGACAAAAAGTAGTGGGAGAGGGCTCAGGGGCACAGAAGGCAGTGGGAGCTGCTAGCAAGTATGGGAGGAGGAGATAAGATGAAGGCTGGAGGCTCTGAGACATCTGGGGGAGTAGAGGCAAGTGTCTGGGCTAGCAAGAGAGGAGGTGATAGAGAGGAGGGCCTGGAAGGGGCTGCAAAGGCAACACTCAAGGACCTATTTGCTGATGGTACTTTCGAGGTCTGGGACCTAGTCATGGATAATACTCCTCTACTGATCAGATAGGGTCCAGCTGCAAGAGGTTGGGTAGTGGAGAATGAGCTGATGCGGAGTGCCCAGTGGGTGCACTTTGGGGTTCCTGATGTGGCAAAGAGTGGACAGGTGGTGGCCATTGGAGAGGATGAACTGGTGGATGTCCCTGAGGAGGGATGAGATGAGACAGCCAGTGTAGGGGCAGATACTATAATGTTAGATGCAGGGAGGCTGGGGATGCCAGGAGGGAAGGAGGTAGGAAACCTGCTGTGGATGAGCAAGATGATGGATAATCTCACAGCTGAGGAGTTGGGGGAAGTGGACCTGAGAGTGATGAGTGAGGAGCATTGGGCAGAGATTATGTGGGGAGAGAGAGTGGTGGGGGTACTAAAGGCTGAGATTCTGGCAATCTTTCTGGAAGAGGAGAGATATGAGGTTGATAAGGAGTGGGAGGCAGAGCTTGTGGTTATTGCTGGTGAGAGGGCTGCCTACTGTTGGGCTGAGTGGCATGGTTTGTAACTCTGGTAAGAGGTGTGCCTGAAGTATTGTGAGGACTTCGAGAAAAAGGAAGATAGGGTGATGGCTGAACTTCTGGAAGGGTTGGAGGCATGGGCAGCTGAGGAGAAGGTGCTGGCTGCTGAACATGACTTGGACTTGGCACAGGAGGAGTTGAATGAGGATCTGTAGAGGCTGCAACTGATTAATCAATATTATTCCTAATGAATAGTACAACTAATATTTTCTCTCTGAATGTGAATGGATTGTGGGGTTCTGGGTAATGTAGGAACATTTTTACTTAGCTTAAGAGATTGGAGGCTGATCTCTTTTTATTACAGGATGTATGGTGTGAAGATGAGATAGATCAAGTGGAGTGGACTAGAGAGTGGGGAGGGGCTACTGCTTGGAATAACAAAGTGGCGATTCTAGTGAGGAAGGGTAGAGGGGACTTGAGTAGAATTCAGAGCTGGGGTAACTATTTGGTCTGGGGAGAATGGCATTGACCTGGGTGGGAATCAGTGAGGGTTGGTTCCTGCTACTGTCCTACAGTTAGGGGTGAGTAGATTAAGTGGATTAGAGACCTGTTGGAGGAGGGTGTCTTCTTGGAGGAAGGCATCAATGTTCTGGAAGGTGACTTTAATATGGTGCAGGATCCATGGCTTGATCAAACTTATAGAGGAAGGGGTGCAGGTGGGAGGAGTGGTGGACAGGATAAGTGGGAGGAGGTGGAGACCCTTAGCTCCTTAGGGGATATGGGCAGAACAAGATGGGGTGACAGGAGGATCTATACATACTGAGTAAATAGACTGGGTATGAGAATTGACTGGATTCTGACAGCTGAATGTTGGTGTTGATGTTTGGAGGACATTGGTAGTAGAGTGGTGCCCTTGGTCTGACCACTGGGGCTATTGGGGCAGGAACAGTTTGGGGAAAGTGAAGATGGACCTGGACATTGGCACCTTAACTCCTCTCTGCTGGCTGAGCAGGTTTTGTAGGATGCATGGGTGGCAGATGTCCAAGTGAAGATTGCCACCTGGATAAGTGAGGGTACATCTGTGAGTGTCTGGTAGATAAGGCTGAAGGAGGCTGTGAGGGTCTATTGGAGAGGAGCTGGTAGGGAGGCTGGGAGGCAGAGAAGGAAGCGAGTACAGTGTGCTTCTGATAGGCTGATTAGATTGCAGATGGAGTGGACTGAGTTGCTTTACTCTGAGGAGGTGGAGGATTGGAGGTTAGAGTGGGCAAAATTGGAGGTAATGGAGCTATAATATATATTACAAGCTAAGGAGGAGATTCACATGAGAGGAATGGCTGCCAGGCTATGGTGGCAGAGACTTGAGGAGGGAGAGCAGCCCACTAGATACCTATCAAGGCTCCTTCAAGCTAAAAGAGTGTGACACTGATGAGATGGGGTCTTGGATGCTGAGGGAGATATGGTGCATAGCATGCAACAGATCTTGGGAGTACTGAAGGAAAGATGGAGGGGTCTGTGGAGTGAGAAGGAAGGGAGTGCTAATGAAGAGGTGATTGAAGACTCACTGGAGGAGTGGGGGCTGCTGCAAGTAGAAGGACTGGGTGATTTGATCTTACCAGTCCAAGAGGAGGAAATCCAGAGGGTTCTTGTAGCAACTAAGCTGGGGATGGTGCCAGGAGAGGATGGGTTACCTTGGGACTTCTGAAAGAAGATGGTGAAGGTCCCTGGAGTTTTAGGAGAGATGGCTGCCCTCTGTGACCATATTCTTCTGAATGGTGAGTGGGTTGGAGAGCAGGACTTGGGGCTGGTGGCCTTATTGTACAAAGATAAGGAGAGGAGGGAGGACTGGAAGAACTGGAGGCCAATCATACTTCTAGATATGGACAGGAAAATGATGACTAAGGTGATTGTTGCAAGGCTATAGAAGGTTGCCCAACAGGTGCTGGGTGAGGAGCAGAGGGGCTTTGTAGGAGGAAGGCTTATCAGGGATGGGACTGTCTGAGTGCACAGCATCATTGAAGGAACTAGGGCTTGTGGACTAGATAGTAGACTGGTCTTTTTAGACCAGGAGAAGACCTATGACCATGTTCAGCGAGTTTGGCTAGGTAAGGTGCTGGACAGAATTGGTGTTCCCCTAAGGTTTCAGGCTTCTATATTGAATCTGTTAGAGAGTAGTAGGGTGGTACTAATGTGTAATGACTACTGGGGTTTGGCATTTCTCTTGGGAAGAGGAGTTCCTCAGGGGGACCTGCTGTCTCTTATCCTTTATGCCCTCTCATTAGAACCTTTAATAGATAGGATATATCAGAGAGTGGCAGGGCTCTCTATATATGGTGTGGTGTGGAAGGTGTGGGCTTTTGCAGATGATATGATAGTTAGACTTGGATCAGTGGCAGATGTTGAGGCACTTAAGGAGACAGTGGAATGGTTTGAGGTGCACTCTGGGGCAAAACTCAACTGGCATAAGTGTGAGACAATGATGTTGAGGAATGGGCTAGTGGAAGGGGACATCATTGGAATAATTGTCCCCATAGGAGAGGTGGTGTGGTATTTGGGTATCTTTTTTTCTGTATATGGATCTGTCTTGTCTCAAGTATGGTGGGAGAGGAGAGTGGCCATTTGGGGGGAGGCTCTTAGAGGTTGGGGGGGTTGCCACATCCTCCTGGTAGGGTGGGTGTCGATTCTGAATGTCTACTGGTTCTCCAAGCTATGGTATGTGACCTATCACTTAGATTTCCCAGCTTGGGTGGTGAAGCAACTGACAAAACTGGCTAAGGATTGGATTTGGTCAGAGAGGAGGTCCCAGATCAGTTGGGATACTCTTGCAACACTGGTGGTTAGGGGAGGACTAGGCCTTATGGATTTCCCTAAGCAGCTGTACTGCCTGCAAGCCTGGTGGTTGAAAAGAGCTATTGAACTGCAGGGAGGAGGTTGGGTACTGCTGATGCAGAGGGTGTGAGAGATGAGGTACTCCCCTAGGGGATCCTCAGGAGATTTGCTCTCTCTGGTGGACCTGACTGGAAGCCAACAGCTATGGTATAAGGGCTTCTGGTGGGGGGTGATGGAGGGAGTACACTGGATAGGCCTGCGCTGGTGAGGAAATAAGGGAGAGGTACTAGGAGGTCCAGCTATGTAGAGGTGGGACAGACTCCTTCTGGGGGGTGTTCCACTTGCTGAGTTTGATATTGGTGATGGGGTGGAGTGTCAGCAGGGACTTGGCCAAGATCTTTGGCCAAGTAGTTTGCAGGCAGTGGGGATTGGTGAGGAGTGGGACTGGGCAGGAGTCTGGTCATAGAGTGCTGAGGTGTGGAGGTGGCTTCCTCCCAAGTTCTGGGTAGTATGGTGGCAGATGCTGAGGAGGAATATCATGCTAAATTTCCATGCTGGGCATCTGGTAGATGGTGGCCAATTTGATTGTGAGGAGTATTATAATATAGAGCAAGTTGGGGGATTTGTACAAATGTCTGAACATTGGCTAGGAGAGTATGAGGTTCTTGGGGACTTTTGGATAGTAGTAGGGGACCAGCTGGGTGTGGTGAGGAGGCTGGATGGAGAGAGAGGTCACTGAGAGGATTTGAAATCTTGTTTAGTGGGGGGGGATCAGCAATGGTTGGCTTACTGTAGGGTGGGTTTTAGCAGTATAGGTAGGGCTGGCTGGACATTGGCTCTTTGTTTTTGAGGAGGGGCACCAGATGGGTGTCCAGGAGAAGTTGTTAAGATGGGAGAGGTTGTTGGGTGATTTGCTGACTAGGTGGTGGGTTGGTTGGAGTCCCCAGGGTGGGCGACATCACCAACTGGTGGAAGGGATCTGTGATCAGAGTGGTGGGTGAGTGGTGTTAGTATCTGACAAAGTGGTCTTTCATCATGAGGGGGTGGGGGAGG
>RBNI01001932.1:0-20329 GCA_003990745.1 Jimgerdemannia flammicorona | reverse complement strand
AAAAAAAAAAAAAAAAAAAAGAAGAAGAAATAATAGAATGAATAAATGAAATATAACAAGAGAACTGAATATTACCTAATAATTTATAGTTTAAAGGTTCTGATTATATGCAAAGATCCTGATCTAGAAATTATGAACCAACTTATATAAATACCCCAATATTCTATTCAAAATAAAGTAGTTTTAGTTCAGTTTTTGATATAAGAATCAAGTCTCCCACTATATATATATATTCTCCTAAGTCTTAGTAATAATACCTAGGTGACTCTAGTATTTCTGACTAAACTTCAGAAGTTTAGCTAACTTCTGCCAGAACTGAGACTAGTATATAAATTATAAAGACTTAAGGAAAACACCTTATTGAATCTGAAATCCAAGGTAAATTCAGTCTGTGTACAGCTAAAGAATAAGTTCCTTATAAGAAAGAGTATTGCTACTATAACTACTTTTAAAAAAGTGCTTTCTTATACTGAAGGCTTCTTAGTATACTTATGTACTAAGATCCTAAGTAATTTCTCTACAATACTCTAAGTATCTACAGATAAGAGATGATGAGTTAAAGTAGAGTTATTACAGTTATTAGCAAATAGAAATAAAAGTACAAGACATTTACAAAACTGCCTTCAGAACTCACTGTGAATATTTCAAGGTTTTAGTTATATCCTTTGGCTTAACTAATGCTATCACAATCTTCTAGACTCTGATGTATACTATTCTACATCTATATTTAGAGAAGTTTATTATTATCTATATTAATAATATTCTGGTCTTCAGTAGAATTCTAAAGAAATATCTTTAAAATCTTAAACTAGTATTACTGAAACTTTGAGATAACCAACTCTATATAAAACTCAGCAAATTTAAAAAAATTCAATTTCTTAGATATATTGTTACTTCTAATAGAATCAAAGCAGATTATAGTAAAATCTCTATAATTAAGAAATGGCTCTGACCCAAGAAGCTGAAAGACCTCCAGTTAATTATAAGATTAGTAAACTATTATAGTGATTGTTTACAAACTTTGTCAAAATTATTATTACTCTTACTCAACTAACTAAATATAGTAAAAAAGAGAACAACCTTAGACTACAAAATAAGAAAGAAACTTCAACAACTTTGTTAAATAGAGACCCAAATAAGATAAAGTCTTTCAAGCCTTGAAAGCTACTCTGATAACTACTCTAATACTTTAAGCAGTAAATTCTCTTCTGCTATATAAAGTTACTACTAATACCTCTGACCTATGTAGCACTTATAACAATACCATATAAGAAGGATATCCTATAGTCTATTACTTATAATCTCAATACTAAAATCAACTATACTATCTATGAGAAGAAAATATTAGCTATTGTAGATACTTTGATCAAATAATGTCTATATCTTGAAGAAGCACACTTCACTATATTGAAAGAATATAAACCCTTAATCAATATTAAGACCTAGGCTATTTTTTTTTCAAAAGTAAGTCAGATAGATGAAACTTCTCACCAATTTCGACTATAAAATCCAATACTGCTCTGGTAAGAAAAATATTATTACCAATACTATATATCTCTAGACTACTAATCACAAACCTTTACCTTGGTTACCAATTCTATTATGAAATAAATTATTATAATATATTGTAACATAGCAGATGCTTAATCTTTGAAATATGTCAGATTTCTAAATCTTGAAAACTTGATCTTTTTTGACTCTACAGAGTCCTCAGAATGCAGGAGTGGGTGAGTTTGAAGTGTATCTGCCTGCAAACTTACTAGTTCCTTTGCTTTCTCTTTTTTTTGAACTATTTAAATCTGAGGTTTATTCACTTTAAGATACTGAGTTATTTATACAAGTTTGCTAGCTATGAGATGAGTGGCTAAGTTATGAGTCATTTTGAAAGTATTGAACCATTTGGACATTATCAAAATGCTATACTATATTGGGTCTTCAATTTCAAATCTTTTGAATATTTAGAAATTATCAAAATCAGTGACTGCTAACTAAAAGGCTATACTAATTTGGGACTGGTAGTGATTAAGTATCTATTCCCTATTTTCTTCTTCCAAATTTAGTTCTACTATTATAACTTCCTCTTAAATAGATAGTCTTATCTCTAAAACATTTATTTAAATTCTCAGATCTCAATAGTATATATGGTCCTGAATTATATGATCTGTTGTATCACTGTCTTCCAATGGTATTACCTTCTAGTTCAAAGTTGGTAGGAGTTATTTCTCACAGATAGGCTAGTGCTAGTTCATCATCTCAGAATAACTTATAAATTTTTTTGGCAATGGTGATTTGTGAATAAGAGAGCTGACACTCTGCAATCCAATTATCCTTGGTTATTTCTGAGCTCTTGTTGAGTATCTATTTAAGTTTGAAGTACTCTAGAAACTCAGTCTAATGGTGGTAGGCCTTGAAGTATAAAATTTGAGAAAGGTGGGTCTGTATAATACTTTGGATACTATTATAAGATCTTTCTATAGTTGGGAGTTCTGTAGTATTCCATTGTCTCTCAATGGCTCTTTGAGTAGCACTAGAGACCTTGAGTGCTGTTGCTATACTTTAGTTATTGGCTATCATACTTTTTGAGTCAGTTTCAGTAGATAGTAGTGGGGATGATTATGTTTGAGAGTTTTTATAGCTAAAAGATAGTCTCTGTTATATTTTATACAAGGTAAGATCATTCCTTCTTAGGCTCTATATATTTTTCATGACCATAAAGCTTCTACTATATTCTAATACTGTAAAAGTTCTAGTTACTTTAGGGGAAGTGGCTTAATCTGGAAGTTCTAATTGGCCTAAAGTAGCTTGAAGAGATACTTAAAGATATAAGTATTCTCAAAGGATTTCAGAGAGAAAATATTCTGAGCTTTATTTAGACAGAGAACAAGAATATTTTTATATGATCTAAAAGAAAGATCTGGAAGGATCTTGGAAAGAAAGAGAAATGCTAAGAAATAGATTTTTGACAAAGCTGACTAATATTATTCTACAATGTTCCAAAAGGTTCTATAACTAGCTAAGACAAGATGCTTAGTACTAAGGAAAGATAAGAATATTCTAGTAGTGTCTGGGAACTAAGAGAAAGTTTCTAAGTAGGTAGAAGGTGGTGGAACATAGTAGAATATTTAAGAAATGATAAAAAAAGACTAACTAAAAGATATAAAAATATACTAAGACTAAATATAACTGTAAAATTATTGTATCTCTCTCTCTCTAAGAACTAATATCCTCATTGAGTTCTTAGATAATATAAGACTAGATATACTTAATCAACTTATATTAATACATTGGCAGAGATTGACCATCCTCATATAGAGCAGAGGGCCTATTAATAGACTAACTAACTGTAAGGGGTTCAAATCCAGCTAGTAGCTTTATTTTGATAAACTTCTTATTCATTAAATATTATGCTAGTTCTGGGGTCTCAAAGTATACTTCTGATATATAAGACTCTGATTATTGTTATAAGTAATCAATAATCCAAGAAAGTCACTATAGAGATAAGATAATGAGTTTTACCTCAAAGACTTGAACTAGATCTTGAGAGTTCTTAAGATTGACCAGCAGTTCTCAGGTAATATCATATTTAGGGTAACCCATCTACTTGACTAGGTATTCAGAATAGTAGTAGCAGATTTATTTGTCAAGGATCTTCTCAGCTTTATACTTGATATGGTCTTCAATAATCACTGGGGCAGACAGCTTAGGAATTCAATCAGGGTAGAGTGGTGACTGGTTCTAGGTCTTAAGGTGTAATATATGAAAGACTGAGTGTACTCTCATGGTTTCAGGTAGCTTGAGGCAGTAGGAGGATGCAGAGACTTGTTCAGTGATCTTGAAATATTCAATATACTTGGGTTGAAACTTGTTTGAAGAGCAGTTGACTTGAGATTGTATCTTGAGATTCTTGGTAGACAGTAGGACTTGATCTCAACAGTATAAGTGATATTACAGTATTTCTTATCAGCATACTTGGCTTAATGCTGTTGAGCCTTCTGAAGTTTACAGTGGCAATCTTAAGTAGTTTGTCTATTTTGTCTGTAAGGCTCTAGACCATAGGGACTTGTATTTGACTACTTTTCTTGAAAGAGAATAGACATGTAAGGGTCTTAGAATCTTGAGCATAGAGTAACTGAAATAGAGAAAGACCAGTAGATGATTGGATGACATCATTAGATATGAACTCTGCATAAGTTAGGTAGTAGTCTCAATCATCTTACTTGTAAGAAACATAGTTTCTAAGTATTTATTCTAGAGTTCTGTTTATGTGCTTGGTTTGTCTATCAGTTTGTAGATGAAAGGTAGTAAATATAGCCAATTGGATTCCCAGGGTCTTGAAGAGAGTTTGCCAGAAGTAACTGTGAACTTGAGATCATGATAACTAACAATTACTCATAGTAGGCCATAGTGATGAAAGATGAACTTGAAGAAGATTCTTGCAATATTAGATATAGTAGCATTAGTAGTAGTTGGTTTAGCAACCATAGTCTTGGTCAGATAGTTGATGAATATAATGATAGCATCAGTACCAGATTGAGTTCATTATAGTTAAGTTACAAAGTCAATGGTAACTTGTTTAAATTTCTTAGTTGGAATTGATATTGGTTATAGCAAACCAGCTAACACTTGGTTAGTAGACTTATTATACTGGTATAGATTACAGCTGACAATATAGTTCTTGATTTTCTTGACCATACTTGGCCAATAATAGTAAAATTAGATGTTTTTGAAATTCTTCTTAATTCCCAGGTGAGCAATAAGAGGGGAGTCATAGTGTTCTTATAAAACCTTGTAATGCAGATTTATGTTTTCAGGTAGATAGACTTGGTCTTGATGATAGATCAGGTTATTCTTAACAGCATATGTATGTATCCTTGAGCTTATTTGAGAAAACTCTAGTAGTGACTATGTCTTCTTTGTAAGCTTGTCTAATTTGGTCTAGGAATTCTGATACCAAGGTAACTTGTATAATTGTGGTGAGGTCAGAGCATCATAATAAGGTATCTGGTATTATAAGTATCTTGCCAGGCTTGTAAATGATTGTCAGGTTGAAGGTTTGAAGTTTGAGGCTCTACTTGGCTTATTGATGTGATAGAGTAGGTTGGATATTGATGTACTTGTGGAATTAATAGTCAGTAATGATATCAAACTTAATACCTTTTAGATAGTTTTGCTAGTGGTTTAGTATATATATTATTGCCAATAGTTCCTTCTCATGGGTAGCTAGTTTTTATTTAGCTGGGGCCAACTTGTGGGACTTGAAAGTAATGAGACAGTGTCCTTTGCCATCATCTTATTACAGGAATGCTCTAATGGCAAAATTCAATGCATCAGTGGTGACTATGAATTTTAGACCTTGATCAGCATTATGCAGAACTAGAGTAGAGGTCAGGCAGTTCTTTGAGTTCTCAAAAGGCTTGTTGACAGAAGAGTCTCAGATATAGAATACATAGTAGTCAAAGTACAGAACCTTTCTCATGAGGTTAGTCAGTAGCTTGGTAATGTCAGAGAAGTTTCTGATAAAGCAGCAGTAGTAGCTAGCTAGACCAAGGAAGGATCAGAGCTCTGTGAGGTTTGATAGAATAGGCTATTCTTGAATTGCCTCTATCTTGTGTGGGTCTACTTGAATTCCTTGTGCAGAGATAATGTGGCTAAGATATTTGACTTCTTGAGCTTAGTATAAAGCTTGTGTTTTTGCAGGATCTCTAGGACTATTCAAATATGTTTGAGGTATTCTTCTTTATTTACACTAAAGATCAGAATGTCATCAAGATATACTGGCAGGAAAATAAATAGTTGGTCCTTGAATATCTTGTTCATCTGGGTCTGAAATGTGGTGGATACATTGGTGAGATCAAATGCTAAGACCAAAAATTCATAGAGTCTAAAGGGGGTCATGAATGCAGTCTTGGGAATATCTTCTGGCTTGATTCGAATCTGGTGGTATCCTGACATAAGGTCCAACTTGGTGAAGTACTTGGCATTCTTAAGAGCATCAAAGATTTGATCAATCAAGGATAGTAGATAGTGATTCTTGACAGTAAGCTTGTTGAGTACATGATAGTCTTTATATATTCACAGGGTACTATTCTTCTTCTTGATGAATAAGATGGGTGAGCCATTAGAAGATTTACTTGGCTGCATGGCTCTTTGTGCAAGTAGTTCTTCTAGTTCCTCCTTGACTGCTTCAATTTCAAGTAGTGATATGCAGAACATGTATTTCTTAGGTGGTACAGCTTCTGGGATAAGTTCAATTTCATGATCAACTTCTCATGTAGGCAGTAGACCAGGTAGCTTGTCTGAAAAGACATCCTTGAATACTTCTAGTAGTAACTTGATACTTTTATTGACTGATAGTCACTTGTCTTTTTTCTTGGGATAAATCATTATAATAAAGATGTGTATTGTCTTCTTGAGTGCTCTCTTATACTGTATAGCTGACAGTATTACAATCTGGATCTTATTTGTGGTCTTGTCTGTCTTGATAGTGATGTTGGCTCCATCTTGAAGTAAAGTGACTTCATTCTTAAACCAATTGATGTCTGGGTTGTGTTTCATAAGCCAGGGTTTTCCTAGGATCAGATCATAATCTCCTAGTGATACAATCTTGAAGTCTACTCATTCTCAATATTTCTGGACCTTGATGGATAGTTTGGTAGCAATTGACTCAATAGAGTATAGAGTACCATCTGCAGTGACTATACTATTATTCTTGGGTACTGGCTTAGTAAGGATCTTGAGGCTTTTGATGAGATTCTGATTGATAAAGTTCCCTGCAGCTCCACTGTCTATGAGTACTTAAACATCTTTTCCTTTGGCTAGGCCTTTGAAAATGAGCATAGCTTGAGCTTGATTTTCAGTAAGACTTGCTGCTTGATCAGTACTATCAAACCCTTTTTGGTCTTGTTTGGTTTCAGGAAGTTCTTGGACTTCTATAATCTTGAGTGGAATGGCTTTTTCTAGGATCATTTGCATGACTCAGTCCCCTTCCTTGACTGTGTAGTCTTGATCCTTCTGGTTGATAAGCAGGACTTAAACTTATCCTTAAAAGTCTGAGTCAATGATACCAGCACCTATATCTAAATGATGTTTGATACTAAGTCCTGATTATAGTATAATTCTAGCATAATGTCCTTCAGGACATTAAACTGTACTTCCAGTAGGCACCAGAGTTTGGCTCTTAGCTGGAATGGTGACATATTTGACAGAGTGTAGGTCAAGACCAATGGCTCCTTCTGTTTAATATTGAGGGACCTGGGCCTTCAGGTGAAGCTTCTTGATCTTGAGCTTAGATTACTGATAGTGGAGTTAATGGGTGTATCTTTGGACAATATAGTGACTGGTCTTGAGGTTTCACTAGTCTTCTTAGGATATTTAGTTACAATGTGTCCTGTTTGGTAATAGAAGAAATAGGCTCCAGATTTCTTTAGGTGGTCCTTTTCTTCAGGGGTAAGCTTGGTGTTCTTTTTATTCATAGTATCCAAATCTATTAGTGCTGGGCCAACTATCCTTGGTTGGTTTCTGTGGCAGTTTTCAAAGTAGTTCTTCTTATAGTATTCTGGTTTAAAGTAGTTGCTAAAGATGATGACATCAAACCTATCAGCAATTCTCATGACTTCATCAAGGTTTTGGACTCTTCTAGCTCAACCTTGACTCATGTATTTTCCTTCAGACCTCAGATATAGCAGTCTATCTTTTCATTCTCAGATATTGCTAGTAGCTTGAGTAAAATTGACAAGAATTGTATATTGTAGCTTTGTATAGACTTGAGTTGCTTGATGTTTACTAGCTTATCTCTGGCTAGCTTGGTAGTATTAGCCGGTTTGAACTACCTGTGAAGAGCTCTCTTGAAAGCTTCCCAGTCTCTGATTCATGTATATGAGTATATAGATGTAGTCATAATATGATTATGCTACCAGATGACTGCATTTCCTCAGAGAAGTGTAGTGGCAAATTGAACTTGCATGTCTTCTTTCATTCTTGTGAGCTCAAAGTATTGGTCCAACTGGAAGATCCATACATCTATAGATAGTCCTCCTCAATGACTATCAAAGATATCTGGCTTGAGTAGCTTGAAACTGACTAGTGCTATGGTGAGATATAATATACTCACAGTTCTTGTTTTCTGCTATTCTAGTTATACTTAAAGTTCTTAGATTTGGTGGACCATAGTAGTGATCATTTTCTCTATGCTGATTTGCAGTCCTCTTGCTTCTCCTGTAGCAATGGTCTGACTAGTAGGCTGACTCTTTATGACTCAATTCAGGTTTGTGTAACTATTTGTAACTAGTTTCTGAATTTGTGTAAGGTTTCTTAATAATACAAGATATATATAATAACACTACTGCTACCAAGTGTAATAGTTCTAGTTTCTTTAAAAGGAAGCAGCTTAATCTGAAAGTTCTAGTTGGCCTAGAGTAGCTCAAAGAGATACTTGAAGGTTCAAGTATTCTTGAAGGATTTCTGAGAGAAAATATTCTAAGCTTTATTTAGAAATCTGAAAGAAAGATCTGGAAGGATCTTGGAAAGAAAAAGAAATGCCAAGAAATAGGTTCTTGACAAAGCTGACTAATATTGTTCTACAATTTTCTAAAATATTCTATAACTAGATAAGACAAGATGATTAGTACTAAGGTAAGACAAGAATGTTCTAGTAGTATCTGGGCACTAAGAGAAGGTTTCTAAGCAAGTAGAAGGTGGTAGAATATAGTAAAATGTTCAAGAAATAATAAGAAAAGACTAACTAAAAGATGCAAAAATGTACTAAGACTAAATATGACTGTGAAATTGATACAGATATACTAGGACCTTATTTCCTATTTTGATAATCTCCAGGAGCTTGTAAATCTTTTCTGTATTATTTCACTATAGTATCTGTACCTTGGTTATGAAATCCTTGGCCTTCTTTTACTCTAGTAGCTTATGCAGACTCAAAGAATACTATCACACTCTGTACTAGTGCCTTAAGTCATATCAGTAACCTCACTACTCATAGGTCAACTACTCTCAGTGAATAATATTGCAAACCAGCATATTCTAGATCTCACAGTCTAGATAGCCATAATGGTAGCAATTATTACTATCCTAGCTAAACAGACCCAACTAACAAAAAGTCTCAGTCTATCTATCTGTAATAGTTCTATATAAGAAGTTTAAAGCTTTATTATTATAGTTAATATTAATTTTGAAGTCAACCAATGAACCAATAAGTAAGTTGCTGATCACTTCTTAATAAACAACTGAGATCACACTATTGAATAACTCTTTGTACTACCATGGCTTATATTCTATCAAATTGTTATATTCTTCTGAGGACCTACTGAGAAATAGTAGTGAACCCTTCTAGAAAATCTCTCACATAGAATACCCAATCTGTAGTTGTTGCTCAAATTGTAGTAAATAATGCCCCTAAATATAAAAACCACTCCACAGTTCATAGACTCAAACAACTTATGATTGCTCAATATTGCAGCAAAACTCTGAGTGCTGAATCTCAAGTAAAACTCTGTAATCTCAAATTTGATGTATATGGTAAGGAGAAGTTTAAAACCTTCTATACAAAACTTGAGTCACCTCTGAAAACTGTTGGCCTAGGATATATATCAATGATAAAGTTCCAAATAGTGCAAGAGCAGACTATTTATTTAATATACTACCAGAATAGCTCATGAGAAAGATCTGAGAACAAGGATACCTAGTTGGTTATAATTACCAACAATGATACCTGACTAGAATTAAGACCATGGTTAAGTGAATTCTAATAGTTAGACCAATTCTGCCTTGAGGATAATTTAATAACAAGAAAAAATCTTAGGCTAAAAAAGAAAAACCCAAGCATGAAATATTCTGAGCTCTCTCCATATTAATCTCTTAGACATCCCAAAATTCAAAACTCACTCAGCTAAGTACCTTTAAGAAACTCACTGAAGGAGAAAGAAATGAACTCTGAAGAAGTAGAGCATTCTTCTATTGCTGAAAAACAGAGCATATGGCCAGTATCTACTCTAACCAAAAATTCCATACTACAATATAAGCTACTGTTATTACTCTACACCACCTCAACAACCTGATTACTAAGATATTGAACTTTGTCAAGCTAAGGACAATAGCTATAGTCCCAATCAATTAAAGAAAGTCAAAAATCAGCCAGATATAATCTATATATAGCTGAAGAAGTTAAGGTTTCTAACTAAGAAGTCAAATAAGTCTATATAGGAATCAGTATTCAAATTCTTGAAGAATATATTAGAAGAATATACTATTACAGCAGCCTAGCATTAAAAGAACTCTCAGTAAAAGGAGGAATTATTTATAAAGATTATATAGGTAAAACTATTGTCCTTATTCTAAACTATAGTTGAATCCTATTCAAGATTTCTATTAGTTACTGCATTGCTCTGATCCTATTCAAGAAAACCAAATCAACTCTAATAGTTAAGAAATTTCCAAATCTGAGGATTCAAATGAGTTGGCTCATCAAACAAAGCTTCAGCTCAACCTATTGTGAATAAGGAGAAATAGTTCTATGGAAAAATAGAAGATAGATTTTTACCAAGTAGTCAATACCTCTATAGTATTGGAATATACTCTTATTAAATGATTAACAATTGCTTCTTTTATATCAATAAACTGGTCCAATGAATAGGAAACCTCCTATAATTGAAATTACTATTATTAGATAAGACAAACTACTTACTCTTTAAGCTTTTATCAATTAGGCCTCTGTCAAAATCATAATAGACAGTAGTGCTTTGGACAATTTTATCAATAAAGAAACAGTCAACAGACTTAAAGTTCTGACCTCCCCAGTATAATAAACTCAAGCAGTTGCTATGTATATCTAATAGAATCTCACATATCATTAGTAAAGAAGTCTTCAATCTACTCTTTGGAATTGGTGACTACTGAGTATATATTACTCTCCAAATTATATCACTTTCTGACAATAAGATCATCCTTAGAATACTATGGTTAAAATAAGAGAACTCTATGATTAACTATTCTCTAACCATGAAGAAAGGATACTACAATTTTAAATTATAAAGCCAAAGAGACCCACTCAGTTCTAGTGACCCAGACCTAAAGATGACCAATATCAATAACCTATAACTTAAGAAATTAGTCAAGAAATATCTTCTCTTTGTTATCTCTATATAACTATCTAAAGGAAAACCTAAGAACCTTGAGAAAGACTTTTCCAAAGTCAACAGTCATATTAAACCTTTACTTCAGAAATTTTAAGATATATTTTCAAAGAAACTTCCAAAAGGTCTACTACTTAAATGAGTAGTTAACTATATAATTAAGACTATCTCAGATACTAAGTCAGTCTTCAAGTTAATCTACTACATATCTTCTAGAGAAATTGATATACTCAAAAAAGAGATTGATGAACTCTTAGAACAAGGATTCATTAGATCTAATATATAACTATATCTAATAGACTATATATTTTTATAGGTAAATTTGTCTCCAAAATTTTTTTTTTCAAAAATTAATTTTTTAATATTTTTAATATTTTTTTTTGACCTCACATTTATTAATAAAAGTATAAATAAATAAATAAAAATTTTTTTTTTTTTTAACTTTATATTTATTAGTAAAAATTTTTTTTTTAAATAAAAATTATATATTAATTTTTTCACTGACAAATTTGCCTATATTATAGCCTAAGAGATATAGTATATCAGTTCTTTTTATTATTAAGTCAGGAGAAGATCTCTGAATGTATTTTAATTATCAAGATCTCAATAAGTAGACTATTAAGAACTATTGTTCACTATTCTAAATTGATGAAATTTTTGATAGACTTACCAACTCACAATTTATAAGCTCTTTTATCTTATGATAGATACTGGAAAATTGTCATAAAAGAAGAAGATATCTACATAACTGTCTTTCAAACTTGTTATAGATATTTTGAGTTCTTAGTTATATCCTTTAGCTTAACTAATATCCCTATATTCTTCTAGACTCTGATAAATGGTATTCTATATCCATATCTAGACAAATTTGTTATTATCTTTATTAATAATATCTTAGTCTTTAGTTAAACTCTAGAGAAATACCTTAAATACCTTAAATTAGTACTACTGAAACTCTAAGAAAACCAACTCTTTATAAAACTCAGCAAATGTAAATTTCTTCTAAAGAAAATCCAATTTCTTAGATATATTATTACTTCTAATAAAATCAAAGTAGATTTAAGCAAAATCTCTATAATCAAGAAATATCACAAAGCCCAAAAGCTAAAAGACCTTCAGTCATTCCTAGGACTAGTAAACTATTATTAGTAATTTATTGTAAACATTACCAAGATTGCTATTACTCTTATCTAACTAATGAAGTATAGGAAAATAAAAGAACAGCCCCTGACCACAAAGTAAGAAAAAGACTTCAATCATCTTATTAAATAAGAATCCAAATAAGATACAGTCTTTAAAGTCTGAAAGATCTTAATAACTACTCCAGTACTTTAGACAGTAAATTCAGTAGAAGAAGGAAACATAATAGGAGTCAGGGGAGGACTGGAAGGACTGAGATAAAGAGGGCCAAAGCCTGAACCATTATGGAAAGAAAAGGAGACAGAGAGAAGGCAAGATATAAGGAAGGTAAGAAATAAGGCAAAATAAAGAAAAGAGTACAAATTATATCTGTTGTTTATTGCTATACAAAAGTACAGTACTTTTATATAAATACAAAGTCCTAAAAAGAAAAAATGTACTATAGCATAGAGGTAACTAAATTAAGAACCTCATATCATATAATAATAAGAGAGGAGTCAATCTCATAACAAGTATAAAAATCAGATTAAAAAGACAAAAGGAGGAGATACAATAAGAGCCAGAGGAGGATCAGAAAGACCAGAATAAAGAGAGCCAAAGCCCAAGCCATTGTTGAAGAAAAAGAAGATAGAGGAGAGATAAGATATAAGAAGAACTTCTTTGTCTCAAACCATACTGATCTAAAGTCCAGGTAGAAATTGGATCCCTATAGTATAGGGGAAGGGGGACCATCAGTGCTCTGAGGTTGGATGTGTCTGAAGCTGTAAGAGAAGAGGAGTCTGATAGTATTGAGTTGCTCTAACCTCAAGGCTACAGTTTTTAAGAATTCAAGGTTTCGATGCTTCAGAGACCAGATAGTGTAATGTAGGCTCTGGGAGCTACTGGCAATAATACAAGAAGATGAGAAGTCATTCTTCTGGTAGAGAAGCCAGCTTTATGTAGGCATCTAACTTACTGATATGCTCTGGCAGGCTGGAGGATGTAGGTCAGGCCTTTAGGCTTTCTTTTATACCAAGGGGACTCACACTGTATCTTTAAGATATAGAGATATATATGTCAGACAATTTCAAAAGGTACTTAGAGGATTTTGGAAGGTACAGTTAATAATTGGCCAAGGTAGATAATATGATTTCAACATATGGTGCAATAGTGATAGATGATTGGTAGATATCAGATAGTGTGATACAAGATGGTAGTAATGATCAGACCAAGTAATTGACCAGCAATAGTATAATGATCAGCAAGTTGATCAGCAGGGTGACTACTTTGCTGCTTTGAGAAGAGGAGAGCTGGTTGGCTGGGTATAGTACTGCAAGAGTACTTGAGATACTGAGGTCACATCTAGTGACCCTTTGAGGCTAGGCCAGATATGACAGCAGTGTAATTTGAGGTGCTGGTGTCATAAGCCAGATGGTGACTTCTGACTCAGAGCTGGGCAGGGAGAGTGGCAGTCAGATGATAGACCTATTTATTAAGTATATAGGCTGATAAAGAGCAGTCAAGAAGAGGTGGAGTTACTCATTATTAGAGTTTATTCCTAAAGATAAGGTTAGGTAAGGGATGTCCTGATACTACCCATTTAGAGAAAACCAGGTCTCTACCACCTAGCACTTATCAGGTTAGGTATATAGTGTTCTATGGTTACTTTAATAGAGAGAACCAGACCCTCTCTATCTCAGATCTGAGAACTAGACCTGTGGGCTACTTTATTTTCTTGCTATACAACTAATATATATTATTTATATGAGGGGGCTGTTTGTGGCCTTAGTGGGGACATTGTTACCAATAAAGAGAGGAGAGTGGAAGTGGCTCAGAATAGAGAGAACTAGGTCCTAACTATCTTGACTTTGCTAAGGTTAGATGCTGGGTAGCTTGAGGCTACTCTATTATGTAACCTGACCTCACTTACTTCTTGTCAGGAAATCAAGGGAATATTGTCCCACTATTTGCTATATAATTGTATTCTGAATAAATAAGTATAGAAAAAAAAAAAAAAAAGGACAAGATATAAGAAAGGTGACAAATGAGGATAGATAAAGAACAGAGTGGAAATTGCATCTATTGTTTATTGCTGTATCAAATTTCAGTCCTTATATACAAATACAAAGTCCTAAAAAGAAATGATATATTATAATATAGAGATAACTAAATTAAGAATCTCATGTTCCATAAAGATAAGAGGGGAGCCAATCTCAGAGCAAGTATAAAAATCAGAAATAAACAAATTCAAATCAAGATTAAAAAACATCTACAGACCCCAGAGGAGTAAGCATGAGTAAGGGAGGTCAAGTATAGTAAGCTACAGTGAGCTTAAGGTGAAGTTGAGAAGCTCATAGTAGTGAGGGGAAGTAGAGTAAAGACCAAGATCCCAGAGCAAGCATGAGATCCCAGAGGGGGCCAGAATTTTTTTTAATCTTCTCTGGCAGAGCTAGAGGTACCTAAAGGTGATAAAAATCCAAAACAAGAATAATGAATAAGTGAAGAAACAGAAGAAAGGCACAAATAAGCAATGAGAGAGTACTAAAGAAGTGATGACAGTCTATTGTGGGAAAGAGAAGAGCACAGGACAGCATCAGGGCATTGCATAGCCCAGTAAGCTTGATCAAATAGTAAAATAAGAATCAGAGGAGAGAAGAAAAAGAGGATATAGAGAGGGGAAGGAAGAAGAGAGAGAAGGAAGGGAGAGTAAGTAGGAGAGAGAAGAAAAGAGTGAACAATAGACCATTTAACAAAATTAACTAGACTACAAATGATAGAAATGAAGTAGGCATAGTGATAGAACATAAAGTTGTCAAGAATCTAGACAGCAGACATCTAGTCAGAATGATGAGAGCATTATAAAGTAAGATGATAAACTTTATCATAAATATACTTATGAAGAGTATAATAGAGATAATTGAAATAATAGTTAGATAACTGTTGAGAATGAGAGAACTTAGAATAAACAACAGTTCAGAAAGAGAAAAGAGAAATTAAAAGATCCAAAAAGAGAATACTGATCATATCAAGCAACCAAGTAATAGAATGATAGAGAGAATAAACACTATGAAATATACTAGAGATATTGATACCAGAAATAGAAAAAATAATAAAGTCATCAATATATTAGTAAAAGAAGATATCTCCAGCCCAGAAGACAATGGTAAGAGGTAAAGAAGAATTACAAATCATACAAAGTTCATGAGCTAGGCCAATAAGTTTGTAAGAATAAGAATATAACTTATTTCTATAGTAATATTAGAAATCTGATAAAAGGAGCCAAGAGCTGACTTAAAAAAGCTAGAGCAGTAGACAAGGAGCACAAACTCAATAATCAAGGTCAATGAAATCAGGGAATCTGAAGAAAAGGCAATAAAATCTAAGAAATGAAGATAATTATCAATCTTGTCAAAATGAATAGCAGTATAGAAGGAGGAAAAATCACCAGACATCAAAAGGGAAAAATGATGAACAGATACAATAGTGGAATAAAGGAGTGTGAGCTCCTGAGTATTCTGAAGAATGGTATACTCAGACCCAAGATAATATTGAAGGAGCATTATTTAAAAGAGAAGAAACAGAACAACTATTTCGAAATCTCAGTAGTAGGTGAGCAGAAAGTAGCTTTGATGAGATGCTAAGCCAAGGAGGGCTGGTGAACCTTAGAAAGAGTATAAAAAACCAGAAGATGAATATCTAGCAAGGACAAAGAGTCCTGGAACAAGTGAAAATGAGAGGTACAAATGGAGGATCTGAAAGTGAGGCTATATGGATTAGTTCAACCCAGAGAAGAGAGAGTATCTTATCTAATTCAAGAGTACATAATTTATAGGCTATGGTATAGAGGAGAGCAGTATGGCTACCAAGATAAAGTGAATATAGAATGAGAGCAAAACTTTAGTTCTTATTAGTGACTATAAGTAAGTATGAAGACAATTGCTTATTCAATTTAAGTGCAGTATATATAGTATAGCCTGAAACCAAACAAGAGTAGGTGTGACCTCTAAGAGTCAGTAAGCAAGCTATATCTTAGAATATATAGTATGAAGAGACATTGGAAGGGAGAACATACTCAAGAAATAAAGTAGCAAGAGGACAACTCAGCATAATCTTTAAAGAAGATAGTAAGGTTAAGATTGTAATGAAAGTGCTTGAGATGAGCTGGGTCAACAAAGGAGAATTGGGAATGAGTTGCTAGAAAGATAAAGAAAGGACTCAAGAAAAGTACAAAAGTTTGAAAGAGAGAAAGAGAGTAGTTAGTTCAAGAGAAAAGAGGAGACAGATGAGCTCTAGAAGAAGAATAATTCTGAAAATTTATGACAAGCAACTGGGAAAGACAAAAGGGAGACAATAAGAGGAACCACTCAGAGTATATCAGAAGCAATGATGGAATCTGAGAAGATATAGAGATACTGGGAGAGAACTAGATAAGGGAGAAGTTTAAGAGTTGGGGGTCTTCCTCTTCTCTCAGACTTTTTTTGAGGGGGGCAAGATGGATGACCATGAGTAGACCCTATCTAAATACCAGATCTTACAGCTACAGGTTTTTGTGCAGCCTTTCCACTTGAGGATATGGAGGGAGTAGGATCTAAAAGAGGTAGCAGATAAAGAGAAGAGAGAATGGGAGTATAATAGCATCTTAGAGGAGGAGGTGGAGATAGTGATAGAGGCAGTAATAGGAGAAGAAACAGTACTATATAGTTAGATTTATTTGGCAGAGTACCAATAAGCCTGATAGAGGTGGCTGGAGCAGACAGAGCAGGACCAGGAGCCTGTAGGGTAAATCTCAATAATATAGCTATAGTGAGAAGAAATCTTAATAGTAGGTAAGGAAGAATGAGAAGAGGTTGAAGACTTCTTAATAGTAGGAGTCTTGGAAGCCTTGGGGCTCTTAGCATTGGTAGTAGCATAAGAGCAAACCTCAGCATAGGTGGGTGGCCTGAGCCTCAGCCTGAATGATCTTAGAGACCAAAACCTTAAGAGAGACTAAGGTGGGAGCAGTAGTAGTAGTATAGGCAATAGTAGTAATATGATTGGCCTCAGCCTTATAGAGGTAAGATAGAAAAGAATAATCAGCAATAAGGAAATAACAAACAGTATCAATATCAGTAATAGTAGAAGGAATCTCATTAGCTTGAAAGTTACAGAAAGAAGTAGCATCAGTGAGATAAGATATAGTGAGGGCTATAAAGACAGCATAGTCTTGATGGAATTAGAGAGAGGCTGTGGTGGTAACATCATATATAGAATTAGCAGCAGTAGTCTTGACAGTAATAGAAGTAGTGTGAACCTTCTCAAAGAAGGCTTGATGATAGTTCTCAGAGAGGATGGAGAACTTGATGGTAGGTGGAACCATGGTATTAATGTTATGTCAAAGTTAAGCCTCCTTGATAGAGTGAGCCTGAACTAAGTAGAACTGAGCAAAGAGATATCAGCCCAATGAGCTAAGATTAAGAGAGAGAGAGAGAATTGCAGAAGATATATAAGTATCAAAGAATACAATGAGAGGAAAGAAGTGAGAGGAGGAAAAAACAAGAGTAAGAGTATTTTCCATAACTTTATCAACAGCAGGAGCTCTGGAGACAGAAGCAGTAACAGTGGAAGGAGGAGGTATAATGAGAGCCAGAGGAGAACCAGAAGGACTGAGATAAAGAGAGTCAAAGTCTGAGCCATTGTCAAAGAAAAAGAAGATAGAGGGGAGACAAGATATGAGAAAGATGAGAAATAAGTATAGATAAAGAACAGGGCAGAAATTGTATCTGTTGTTTATTACTATACAAAAGTATAGTTCTTATATATAAATATAAAGTCTGGAGTTTTGGGTGAGATGGCTGCTCTCTGAAACCATGTCCTTCAGAGCAGTGAGTGGGTTGGAGAGCAGGATCTCAGGCTAGTGGTCTTACTGTACAAAGACAAGGGGAGGAGGGAAGACTGGAAGAACTGGAGGCCAATCATACTTCTGGATATGGACAGAAAGATGGTGACTAAGGTGATTGTCACAAGGCTGCAGAAAGCTACCCAACAGATACTGGGAGAGGAGTAGCTGGGCTTTGTTTGGGGCAGACTTATAAGAGATGGGACTGCATGGGTTCATGGTGTCATTGAAGGGGCCCAGGCCTGTTGCCTGGATGGAAGATTGGTCTTTTTGGACCAGGAGAAGGCCTACGACCATATATGGTGGGTGTGGTTGGGCAAGGTTTTAGACTGAATTGGGGGTTCCCCCAGGGTTTAGGGCCTCTATGTTGAGTCTGTTGGAGAGCAGTCAGGCAGCTCTGATATATAATGGTCACCGTGGGAGGGCATTTTCCTTGGGAAGGGGAGTTCCTCAGGGGGACCCTCTGTCTCCTATTCTTTATGCCCTTTTGCTGGAGCCATTGATGGATAAGATTCACTGGAAGATGGCAGGGCTCTCTATATATAGTATAGTGTGGAAGGTGAGAGCCTTTGCTGATGATACGGTGGTTGGACTTGGGTCTGTAGCAGATGTAGTGGCACTTCAAGAGACTGTGGAATGGTATGAGGCTCACTCAGGGGTGAAGCTCAACTGGCATAAGTGTGAGATGATGGTGCTAGAGAATGGGCTAGTGGGTGGAGACATCATTGGAACAATTGTCCCTACCAGTGAGGTGGTGCGGTATCTGGGCATCTTCCTCTCTGTATATGGTTCTGTCTTGCCGCGAGTGTGGTGGGAGAGCAGGGTGAACATTTGGGGGGAGGCCCTTTGAGGATGGAGAGGCCACCATATTTCTCTAGTAGGGCAGGTGTCAATCCTGAATGTATATTGGTTCCCCAAGCTGTAGTATGTAGCATATCACCTCGACTTCCCAGTGTGGGTAGTGAAGGTGGCTAGGGATTGGATTTGGGCAGGGAGGAGGTCCCAGGTCAGTTGGGATACTTTTGTGAGACTGGTAGTCAGGGGAGGTCTTGGACTGGTGGACTTTCCTAAGAGGCTGTACTGCTTGTGAGCCTGGTGGTTGAAGAGAGCTGTGGAACTGCAGGGCAGAGGGTGGGTGCCTCTGCTGCAGAAGGTATAGGAGATGCGAACATCCCCTCATGGGTCCTCTGGTGATCTGCTCTCTTTGGTGGGACTGAATGGAATTCGATGGCTATAGTTCAAAGGCTTTTGGTGGGGCATGGCTGATGGAGCACACCGAATTGGCCTATGCTGGCAAAGCAATAAGGGGGAGGTGGTGTGGGGGCCTAATATGTGGCATTGGGATAGATTGCTCCTGGGGGGTGCTCCACTTGCTATATTTGATATTGGGGAGGGAGTAGAGTGTCAGCAGGGGCTTGGCCAGGATCTTTGGCCAAGTGGCTGGTAGGCAGCAGGAATCAGCAAGGAGTGGGACTGGGCCAGTATCTGGTCTTGGAGTGCAGAGGTATGGAGGTGGCTTCCCCCCAAGTTCTGGGTGGTATGGTGGAGAATATTGTGGAGGAATATCATGCTAAATTTTAGGACAGGGAATTTGGTAGAGGGTGGACATTTTGACTATAAGGAGTGTTATGATATTGGGTGAGCTGGGGGTCATATACAGATGCCAGAACATTGGCTGGGAGAGTGTGAGGCTTTGGGGGAATTTTGGGCTGAAATCGGGAATAGACTGGGTATGGGGCATAGACTAGTGGGAGAGGGGGGTCACTGGGAGGACTTGAGATCTCGGCTGGTGGGTGGGGTGGGGGATAGTTAGCTCACTGTAGGGTGGATATTAGCAATATAGGTGGGACTGGCGGGCCATTGGCTTTTTGTATTTGAGGAGGGGCAATGGTTGGGGCTGCAAGAGAAGGTGTTAAGAGGGGAGGGGCTGTTGGGGGATCTGCTGACTGGATGGTGGGTGGTTTGGGGTCCTCAGGGGGGACAATGTCGCGGTTTGATAAGGATCTGTAAACAGAGTAGTGGGAGGGTAGAGATCGTGTTAGACAAAGTGGTCTTTCATTGGAAAGAGATAGGAGGGGGGGGTCCCCCTAGGGAGATTGAATAGGGGGTGGGATCACTGTATTTATATAGGATAGATGGATATTAATAAAGGAATGGAGTCCAAGTGACTATAAAAAAAAAAAAAAAAAAAAAA
>RBNI01001931.1:0-20340 GCA_003990745.1 Jimgerdemannia flammicorona | reverse complement strand
AAAAAAAAAAAAAAAACACTTCTCTCTGTCTCTCTCTCTTCTTTTTTACTATATATGTAAGAAGATAAACTATTAGCTCTTCTGAAAGATAGTAATAATGAAAAAAAAAAAATCATAATTAAGATTTAGAAGATTTACTTTAATATAGTTTTATCTAAATATAAGTTAGAAAATATAGTCAGAATAGATATTACTATAATTATAGAGATAATTCAAGATAAGAAGTAGTTTAGCTAAGAGTGAAATTTTAATTGAAGAAAAAGTTATCAATTTAGATTATATTAGAGAAATTCTACTCATTACTATAAACTATAATTCTACAATCTCTTTTATAGTTAAAAGAAAGATTGACTGATATAGATACTAATTCTCTCAGTACATAACTTAAGATTATAAAAGTCAAGAAGTTAAAAAAAATAAAAAGAGAAAGAAAAGAATTTGGATTCATAGGAAGAGAAGTTTTTGTTAATATCAAGATTACTGAATTAGATCACAAGTATATATAAGTATAGCTATACTATTGGAAATGAATTTCTACTCAAGAGAGAACTCAAGAAGCTACTTTATAAATTTGAGAATATTCTTATTATAGATTTCAAAGATATAAAGAGAAAGTTGTCATACTATTACTATAATATTAATATATATAGAGAATACTGAGTCAATTTATTAGAAGATAAGACCAATTTTACCAGTATATTATAATAGCTCAGAGAGAAGATCAAGCAGATAGAGAAAGCTAATATCATTAAAGAAGTCATTAGTCTATAGTTATTATTCAATTATACTAGTTCTAAAGAAAGAAATAGGTTATCATCTATTAGATTGATTAATGGGTGAAGTCTAGAGTCATTATTATCTTTGGATTCTTTTTTTCATCTGTAGTGGATTCTTCACTATTGGTATATTATTTCTGAATAGTGACCTTCTTCTTAGAAGTCGATATGTATCCACGTGACTTTACGCCAATTCGTTTTACATCATTTGTATGTCATTACAGCGCCTAAAAGCGCATGATTTGTATTATGAATAAATTGCTTCTTCTGTTCATCACAACAAAGGTTATGAGCCCCGGTTAGCAGCTAGAAACTCCTCTAGTGTATACGCTACACTGCAAGGTGCACGAGCGTGCCAAGTATGAGCGCCCGCCCAGCAACGGAAAACGCAGTCCCGTTGTAAACATGGCCCAGGTGGTCCAGATGGTGACAACAAAGAAGTCCGCCAGAGGCGATACTGAAGTCCTCCCAGGTGGCAGGCAAAGTCCTCCCTGGTGTCGAGGCAATTACGACGAAGTCCTCCCTGGTGGCAGAAGGCGATTACGACAAAGGCGCCCGCCCAGGTGTCAGAGGCACGAAGTCCTCCCAGATAGTGGAGGCGAATGCAGCTGAAAAGGCCAAGCGGCCAAGGCAATTACGGCAACAAGTTCTCCCTGGTGTCGAGGCAATTACGACGAAGTCCTCCCTGGTGGCAGAAGGCGATTATGACAAAGGTGCCTGCCTAGGTGTTAGAGGTACGAAGTCCTCCCAGATTGCGGAGGTGAAGGCCACAGAAAAGGCCAACGAGTTCAACGCAGCAAACGAAGCCAGCATGGACAACAAGGTCAAAAGCGCGGACGTGGCAAACGAAGCCAGCATAGACAACAAGGTCAAAAGCGCGGACGAGGCAAATGCCAACAAGGTCCAAAGCGCGGACAAGGCTACAGAGAAGGCCAATGAGGTCAAGACCGACGAGGCAGAAATGCCAAGGTCAAAAGCGCAGACTACAAAAACAATGGGGACGAACCCAAACCCAAGCTCAGCGCGGGTACCACCAACAACATCAGTAGCGCGGGTACCGTCAACAACATCCAGCGAATACGCCAACATAGCCAATGATAACGACGACATCTGGCTAATGGACTCCAGCGCGACGATATGTAGGTTATGGAACCCAGAAACGGCATGTAGTTATATCACGCGACGTACAGTTCAAGGAGGAGAACTACGTTGAGGTTTCTACACCCAATCTGACGCCAAATACATCCCCGAAAACGCGGCAACAAGCACCGCAAACAAGCACCGCAGGCAGCGCCAACAACAATATACATTCCAAAGGCGCGACGATAGCAATGGCTATAGCAATGGCATTGGATTAAGCGGGAGTATACGGTCATCTGGCAAAGTCTAGCGGCTAATCGGACATTTTTCAGGCTCTTAAAAGCCTCATATTGCATATACATTAACATCCCTCATCTACGAGCGGATTATGTACATTGCATTTCTGCTGCATGTCATACGGGTATTACGGAACACTTTTCGACCTGCGAAATTCCTTAGATGTAAGATTTCTAGTTGTAATTTGGGTTATATGCAGTTTTAGTTTTTTGCATGCATTATGCATTGCTTTTTATTCTAGTTTGCATTCTTTTTTTTTTTTTTGGATACAGTTGATACATATTCTTTTCTTTTGTTCTGGCGTACATATCTCCTTGAGCGGGAGTGTTGGGATTACAAGTCGATATTTATCCACGTGACTTTACGCCAATTTCATCGTTTTACGTCATTCATCAGTAACGCGTGAAATATGACCTATGCAACTTCCTCTCTTTTACAACAGATCCAGTACTTCTTTTCTCAGTAGTTGAATTTGAGCATCTATTGATCAATATTAATAACTGTATTTATTTTTTTCATCTAGTTAGTGTTGAGAGATTGAGACTCAGTCTATGCTGGATCTAGTGGTTTTTAATAGTTTGTTCTACACTCCAGCAGATATTAATTATAAGAATTGTAAGAGGGGAATTTTTATTTTGGCTTCTTGAATCTTCTTCTATATTTGATTAATAATATCATAGAGTATAATCTTTGAGATATATTTTTTCTTAAGTTTTAGAGTTACTGGTTCTTGTTTTTCTTATTTTATTTTTTTATTTTTAGATCTTAAAGTAGTTCATTAGTTTCAGGAGTGAAGTATCAATCTGATCTTCAGCCTTTTTTTTTCTGAATAATTCTCTTTTTTGATCTCCTAACTGATCTATTATTATTCACCTTTCTTTTCTTTATAAAGTAGACTATTTTCCTAGAGATAACTTTGATTGAATATAAGTTGAGATTATTGTAGTCTTCATTATTACTTTTTTTATAATCTTCTATAGAGTAGACTTCCTTCTTATACTGAGTTATATTCTTTTAGTTTGATAGTTCTGAGTCTTTTTAGTCACTTCTCCTATTATTATATTTTATAGCATACTATATAAACTATCTATAGTTATAGTATTAGACTTGAGTTTTATTATAAAATAGATAGTTTCTTTTTTCTCAAAAAAGGTAGCTTTGATTTTTTTTTTTAGAATATATAGTATAATAAATAAATACTATAGTATAGTTAGATAATATATAAAAAATATATAGTATAGTTATCTCATATACTTTCTCATATATACTATAATTTGAATAAATAATCAAATATACTAAATTGAGTATATTGATTTTATTCCAACTTAAACACTTGTTTTAACTAAAATATCTATTTCAACCAGAATACTCATCTCAAGTAGAATACTCATTCTATAGAGAATATCTATCTCATAGAAAACAAGTAATCATATCTTCTCTATATTAACCCTACTATATATTTTATAATTACTCAGATAGTAATTAGATTGCAATCATATTTATATAAAATACTTTAGTAATTTGAGTGAATAAATCTCAGTCCAAAAAGTTCAAAAGTAAAAAACAAGTCTACCTAATACACTTTGAGAGATATGCCTATCAAGAGCTACTTGATCTTAAAGAAAAAGAATTACAATACTTAGGAGAAATATCTGCTCTAAAGTCACTATTTAGGAGATTGTGAGCTTTACTAATTCTACTCTGGTCTACTTTCTAATATAAAGAGAAGTCTGCTGATTTGATCTACTTATCAGATTATATCTGAAAAACTTATTATAATTTAGTCTACTTGTTAGATAAAGTCAAAAAAATTAAAAAATCTGCTGAATCTATACCTAATTAGAAAATTGCTAAAATCATCTATATTATATAGATAAGAGAACTTATACCTATTTTTGAAAGAGAGACTACTAAACATTTTATTACTTTTGACAAAATAACTGAGAGCTCAAGCCAATCTACATAGCTACTCCAATCTTGTAATTTATCTCTATTGAGCCAGATATATTATATTTGGAGACTCGATTAGAAATATATTTGAAATCTATATAACTTTTCAGCTCATAAGAATCTAATAGTCAAATTAGATATATTTGATACAGTATTAATCTCTGCTACTATAGGAGAACAAATCATTAGTAGTATTTAGATAGAAAGAAAAGTAATTATCTCTCAAAAGGATTCTAACCAAAAGTCAGTAGTGTATAGAATCACCTATCAGCACTAGCCCAGTTACTAAGATTATAGCTTGTAAATACACCAGAAATACCAGCAGACTTATCACTAAGATATCTGACCCAATCAGATAATATAGACAATCTTACCTGAAATTTTGATGAACTTATATAAGAACTTGAAGATCACATTGTCCAATTCTGATTCCTCTTAAAAGTCCCACCTATTTCACCTCTATCTAGACCAGCAGACTCTCCAAGTCTAGTACCTTCAAGAATACCAAGAGATATACCAGTATTTCAAAGACCGAGTACCTATTCCTCAACTCCTAGCAGCTCAACCAGATTCAGTATACCAAAAGGAACAACAACTGAAACAGATTCAGAAACTGAGGAAGAACCTAAAGACAGTTGTTGAATATGTAGGCATGTGACTTTACACCAGATTCAAGACCTCAAAGCAAGTAACAACAGATAGAGAAATGGAATTCATGAACCAGCTCTTTGATCTGCAAGAAGGGTTGAATTCCCCAGTGGCCCCGATATCAACGGATGGAGTAACATCGCTATTTGTATATTCACGAAACATTAGATATGTGTCCAAATTCAAAAGAATAAGCCGAACGACTTGATAGCGCTGCCCCATGCCGCCGCGAAAGGGTATGCTAGCGTCAAGAACAACGTCAAACTGTCACCATTGCACCGGGCCGTATGACATGAGGTTGTTCCCTGTCCCAATCCACAAGGTCAGCAACACCGATAGGAGGAAATTCCAGCTCACAAATCGATTTGTAGGCAGAGAGAATATCTTGAAAAAAATGTTGTCAGAAATCCGCAATAAGTAATCGAAAAACGTACATGCGCCAGTGGACGAGTTCCGAGGGATGGAAGTAACGACGCGATTATTGGTCGGGTTTACCATTTGCTTGAATCAAGGACAGGCAGGTTGTTGCTTCTGTATAACACATAGGATGTAGAAGCTATCGCGGCGTGTCCCTCCATCATGGGCAATGTGGACAAGCTGACAAATCAGCAGGCCCTTGACTTCAAAACTACAAAATAATTATAACGTGCTGCTCACTATCAGCGACCACTACCCAAATATCTACAAGAGGACAGTGGATATGGTATGGAAGTTGTAATTCAATCAAATCAAGGAGCGAAACCCATTGATAACACGGATTCTTCATGATTACGTCTTTAATGCGGCATAATGCTCTGGCGCTCTTTTTGAAACCAGTACAAAGACCCCTTGAGGAGATAGCCGAGCACGTTGTTCTTTCCGCCACTGGTATTCTTGTTGAGTTTTCGTTTGTTCGGAATTACCACCGAAGGTGATGCAAACAAGCGACCCAACTAGTAATTCACCGCGTGGTGCAAATGGTCGTTCGAGAGCACTGAGCATCTGCGATGTTTAGGGCTATCGTCGCAAGTTAGGTGCAGGGTTACGCGTTCGCATTAACTGTTGACGTATGTGTTACTGCATTTTTGTTTCTCAATAAAATCGGTTCGAACATATAACTTTGACAGTCGTCAACGAGATTTGGTTTCTCGAACAGTGAACGTATAAACCTGAGCTTGTAAATACAACCATGCGCTTTCAATCTCTTACATATGGTTGCCTATCTTTCACACGTTATTTGAACGACAGAGCGCGTCTAAATGCACAAATTGGCAATTCCGTCATCGTCACATGCGAAAAGCGGAAAGTTGGGGGAACGCGTGTTTCACGTTGGCTCCATGCTTGACAATCACAATACGAATTGGCATATGATACCCGTAACCCCGAAATTTATCACATGTCCACATGGCCGATATGCCGATATAATAAATAAATAGTCCAGATTGCCCATCACTACACACACACAGAAAGTACCATCAAACCGACCCTCAATCACCATGAGCACCAACGTCCTCCACGATCTCGCCAACACTGTCTACTCCACCTTCACTGCCTCCCTGGCAGTCACCACCGAGGCGGCCAACGCCATGCAGAAAGGTTTCCAGAACGCTTACGACACAGTTCAGAAGGCCAAACTCGACGAGGTGGCCGCCGAGGCCACGAGTCACCTCATAGATGGCATGAGGACCGCCGCCGGTACTGTCAGCACGGCTGCCAAGAGTGCCACCATCATGGCGGCAAAGAATACCGAGCAGCTGAACGACCAGATCCACGACGTGAACAAAACGGGCCTGAAGACGATACCCGAGTAGGGTCGAACGTACGGGAAAGCCCGCCATGGTGTCTGCAGGGAGACGATAACATTTTTCATAGTCTCATTCACTGATTTGACTCATATGTCGAATCAACAGCATCATAATCATTCCAACATTTGCATGTAGTAACACAATGATCTTCATAAAGAACGTATGAATGTGTATTTGAAATTCATAACTCTCGTTGACGATGGACTCATAGGACATTTTATGAGTACACGACACATTAGACTATTGTGGAGAATTTTTATGTGTTCCCATGTTTCCAAATAAATACCGAATGGGTGCGAACAAACGAATGTCTGCCGAGACCTAGCCACCACAGTATTTCAACGGCACGTGGAGTACTCATTTTTCCATCGCAGGCCCGCCGTGAGTGGCCGAGTGTCCTACTACTACACTAGCGGAGAGATTCTCGTTTATGCATCGTCAATGCGTCCCCCGATGCTGCTCCTCATCCGTAAGCACTGCTACATCATTTGTTTGACGGAAGCGACGGGCCAGATATGTAATCAAGTTAATTAAGTTGCATCCTATGTATACCCAACTTCACGCGATCGCTATAGGTAGGTACCGGCTACTGTTCGGATGGAAATTTATTCGCAGCTCGAACAAAATGCTCCATGTCATTACAAAGTTGCCAGATTGCATTGCAACTCTTCTTTCTTTTTGTTTTGTTTTTTGTTTTTTGTTTTTTGTTTTTCATCGCGCATATCCTTGCAAAACTTACTTTTCTTTAAAAATAACGAACGCAGCCTCAAATATTTTCAGGCATTGCAATCTACAACAAATATACCGACCTGTATCACACGCCTGTACTTTGTGAAAGAAATTCCGAGGGTGGATGGCGACAACTGTCCGTGGTAAAAATGACTGATAAAAAAAAAAAAAACCCATTACGCCTAAGATGTAATTACAAAGTACGTGAGTCTATTCCGCAAACCCCGTCCAATAAACAATCGAGTCGCGTTATGATTTATAGGCTTCGCGAGGAGCATCTCCCCTACACTCCCATTATACCAAGGAAGCATGACGGCCGTTTTCATAATATTCCATGTTGTCTAGCCGCTCATTGCCACTCACATGAGTTGACATCAACAATACTCGAACCTCTGAGTCCAGAGCTTTTGCCAAACACCAAGATAGAGAACTTGGACTATATTACCTCGGTCCGCTTCTCATTCATCTACTTGATATATGACAACATCGCAAAGCAAAGGGCAGAATTGATCTGGATTCCCAATTCATCAGATATCACTTTCTAACTGTAGTAGCTGGGCAGAACATTGTGATACGTTGCCATGTGATTTTCCACCGTAGCGCGACTGGTGGAAACCCCACAATGGGGACAAGTGAGTTCGCGATCGCTATGCCTGCGTAAACGGAGCTCGTCCGGAAACGGCGTCACGATGGGTTCCATGAACAAAGGATGCCATTCCGGAAACGTCGAAATTTCCGGGACAGGCGGGGGAGGCCCTAGACACAGTGGCCAGTATTGTGGCGGTAGTGCCGTGGGTCGCATTAGCGGGTGAAGGCCGTTCGGAATCAATTGCGGAAGAGAAAACAGTTGCGCGATCGGCAGCTCTGACTTTTCCCGTGAACCGGGAGGGGCAATTGGCCCAGGTTGCAGCGATAGGCCCGGCGGCGGTCTTAGTCTCAATCCCGGCGGTAGTTCCGGCGGTCGCATAAAATTCAGTAACGGCTGCAGGCTAAGTGACGCCTGAAGCAGCTGCCATGGCCGCGGCGTCGACCCATGTGATGGAGCACTAAAGATGGGGGCCAAGTTCATGCGACGTTGTTCGCGTTCGTACCATTGTTGGAAAGTGAGAAAGTGTTGCCAGGACATATAATTGGGCATTGTTGTGCTAGTGTGGTGGATGGGAAGCAAGGCGGCGGTGAAAGGAAGTTGGGACTAAAGTCTTTTATGAACATTGAATGGGCCATTATGTCCTGTAGCCTCACCTGATTTCTTGCAAATCGGGCCGACATGACACTTGTCAGAGGGCACAACGCTGGCTTGGTTTCTGCGTTTGACAACATCATTATATCAATTTTTGCCCTCTTTGAAATATTTCGAGGGGCGAAACATATGCAGTGAAACGGAGTTAGTGGCCAGACGATTGTCTCAATAAATTAAGTACCACTAAATATCATCGCCCGAACAAATTCAACAATATGGATATCAATACTCCTCGGAAATCACATATTCCGAGCAAGGAGGCGAATACATTATATTTCTGAGGAGGTGTAGTATCACACCAATATAGGCTATCTTGTCTCGATGGCATTTTGACCCAACGGGAGATTGCCCAATTATGAAAGCAAATGTTTTCGCACTAGCAAAATCGTTCGTACAACTCAAATTCTCGGATTCATCGGTTCATGTGTCGGGCTTTATAACTTATTAAGCATGGATATGCCAATATCGATTTGAATAGTTTCACCTTCTGTATCAACTATCATCCATAGTCGTGAGACAATGATTAAGATGAAAATTGGACCATATATTGGGTGCTCGATGGGGTGCTTTGATCTCAACGTGTCATACAATCAAGCTCACGGTCTGTTTGTGTTTCCTAAATCTCTGTTCATTTACAAAAAGCAGGACTGCCAACGGGAAGTCCCTGGAGGTTGAGTGATATCCGTGGTTGGACTATTGGGGCTTGTTAGTGCATGGTCAGTTTGGGCAAAGTGGAGATGGGCCTGGACATTGGTACCTCAATTCCTCTTTATTAGTCAAGAAGGGGTTGTGGAACACTTGAGCTGCAGAAAGTAGAGAGTTGGGTCCAGGAGGAAGCCCCAGTGAGTGTTCATTAGGTATAATTGAAGGAGGCTGTAAAGATGTATTGAAGTGAGGCTGGAAGAGTAGCTGGAAGACAGAGGAGAAGGAGGGTGACTTGGGCCTCTGCTAGATTGGCCCAACTGCAGGAAATTTGGGCAGATCTTTTGGACTTGGGTAGGATTGAGGACTGGAGGTTGAGGCAAGTAGGATTAGAGGTCACTAAGTTGTAACAGGTATTGAGAGAGAAGAAGGAGATGTAGGTGCAGGGAATAGCTGCATGACTATGGTGGCAGGGGCTAGAGGAAGGAGAGAGGCCCTCCAAGTATCTCTTGAGGATTCTCTAGACAAGATATATGAGGCAGAGGTGAGAGGGGATACTGGATTCTGATGGGCTGCTGGTGTATGGTTCATAAGTTATTTTGGACTCACTGAAGAAGAGATAGAGTGATCTGTGAAGTGAGGAGGAGGGTGGGCCTAATATTGCTACTATTGAACATACTTTGGAGGACTGGTATCTTCTGCAAGTAGATGGGATGGGCAGTTTGGTATTATTGGTTCAGGAGGAGGAGATTCACCAGATTCTTACCACAACTATGCTGGACACTGTACTAGGAGAGGATGGACTACTCTGGGACTTCTGGAAGAAGATGGTGGGGATCCCTAGAGTGCTGGGAGAGATGATAGTACTGTGTGACTTAGTATTACATTCAGAGAAGTGAGTGGGATAGCAGGATCTAGAGCTGGTGGTACTGTTGTTTAAGGACAAGGACAGGAGAGAGAACTGGAAGAACTGGTGACCTATTATACTCCTGGACATAGACAGAAAATTGATCACTAAGGTAGTTGTTACAAGACTGCAGAAGGTGGCACAGCAAGTCTTGAGAGAGGAGCAACAAGATTTCATAAGGGGCTGACTTATTAGAGATGACACAGCTTGAGTCCATAGTGTCATTGAAGGAGCTCAGATATGTGGGCTAGATAGAAGATTGGTCTTTTTGAATCAGGAGAAGACCTATGACCATATTAGATAGGTCTGATTAGCAAAGATACTGAATAGGATTAAAGTCTCTCAGCAGTTCTGGGTATCCATGATTAGTCTACTGGAAGGGAGTAGAGCTGCACTTATATACAATAGCCACCAGGGGATAGCATTCTCTCTGGGTAGAAGTATTCTCTAGGGGGACTCACTGTCTCCTATTTTGTATACTCTGTTCTTAGAGCCATTGATAAATAGAAAGATAGTAGAGCTATCTATATTTGAAATTGCCTAGAAGGTTAGAACCTTTGAAGATGATATAGTAGTTAGACTGGGCTCAATTATAGATATCAGGGTGCTTCAAGAAATGATGAAGTAGTATGAGGCACACTCTGGGGCTAAACTCAACTGATACAAGTGTAAAATAATAGTATTAGGCAATGATCTGGTGAGAGGAGATGTCATTGGAACAATTGTCTCAGCAGAAGATACTATGTAGTACTTGAGCATCTATCTTTCAGTATATGGATCAGTCCTACCTCAAACTTGGTGGGAGCAGAGAGTGGCTATTTGGGAGGAGATTCTGTAGAGCTGGAAAGGCTGCCACATCTCTCTAATAGAATGGGTTTTAATCTTAAATGTCTACTGACTACTGAAGCTGTAGTATTTAGCATATCATCTGAACTTTCCAGTCTGGGTAGTAAAGAGGCTATTGAAGCTAGCAAAGGATTGGATCTGGGCTAGTAGACAGAGTCAGGTGAGTTGGGAAATTCTGTTATTGCTAGTAAATAGAGGAGAACTTGGGCTGGTTGACTTCCTGAAAAGACTATATTATCTGTAAGCTTAGTGGCTGAAGTGAGTGGTACATAGAACTAAGAGGTGGTAGCTGGGTCCCTCTGATGAAAAAGGTCTGGAAGATGAGGTTCTCACCAAGGGGCTCTACTAGAGATCTTCTGTCTATAGTTGGACTTCAGAACAGTGAGTGTATACAATTTAAGAACTTCTGGTAGAGAGTAGTTAATAGAGCACACTACATTGGTCTTTGCTGACAGAGAGCAGAGGGAGAGATACCAGGGGGCCTGGCAATATAGAGATGAGATCAAGTGTTATTTGAAGGTACCCTACTAATTGACTTCAATATTGGAGATAGAATAGAGTACCAGAGAGGATTAGGGCAGGATATATAGCCTAGGGGCTGGCAGATGGCAGGTATTAGAGAGGAGTGAGACTGGAATAGAGTCTGGGCCTAGAGTGCTGAGGTCTAGTGATAGCTGCTACTTAAGTTCTGGGTGATTTGGTAGTGCTTGCTGAGGCAGAATATCATACTCAACTTTCATATAGGTTATCTTGTAGAGGGTGGACAATTTCATTGTGAGAAGTGTTACAATATTGGACAGAAAGGGGAGTATATACAGATGCCAGAACATTGGCTGGGGGAGTATAAAGTACTCAGAGACTTTTGGTTAGTAGTTAGAAATAGGTTAGGTACTGTGAGGAGGAGGAATGGGGAGAGGAACCAATGAGAGAACTTGAGAGATAGATTGGTGGGGGGGGTTGAAAGTAAGTAGCTCATTGTTAGTTGGGTTCTAGTCATATATATAGGTAGGGCTGGCAGGATATTGGCTATATATTTTTGAGAAAGAGAGACAAGTAGGTTTGAGAGAGAGACTGGTGAGGTGAGAAGAATTGATAGAAGACATCTTGATAGGTTGATGGTTGAGATAGGGCCTATAGAGAGGATGTCAGTATTGATTAGTGGGGAATATTTGTGAACAGAGTAGAGAGAAAATAGTGGTAGTTAAGAGTAAAGTGGCTTTTAAGCATAAGAGAGTAGGGGGGGGAGATCCTCTAGAGAGATTGGATAAAGGGATGGGGTATTGTAATTATATTGATAGACTGATAATAAATGGCAAAATCCATAAGACTATTAAAAAAAAATAAAAAATAAAAAATAAAATAAAAAAAATTAAACTTTTAAATTCTTTTCTAACTTCTTAAGTATGGGTGACTTCTTTATTGAGTATAATAAATATGTATGTTAAATACTTCTTAGATAATTTTGTTATTAAATTTGTCAAATTTCTCTTAGCTAATATATGTAGATCTCTATTTACTCAGTAATAATTCTGTTAACTTTTTTAGCTTAGTTATGAGAAATAGCCATTCTTTGCTTATCACTGATGATATTAGTAATATTGACTGAGTATCTATATTTATAATAGGTTCTTTGAGAGAAACTTACTCATAGGTGAGAGTAACTTTTACTACTACTAAATTATAATAAAACTATATACTGATATAATTAATATATTATAAATAATTAAGATATCTATCAGCTCTAAATTCTGAGTTCTTGTAAGAAAGTACTAAGTACTAATTATCTTTTATAGCAGTAGAGTCTAAGTATCACTTTTAGGTTCTTATGCTGATAGTAGAGGTATTATACTTATATCTCAAGTTAATCAGACTTAGAATTATTAATAAGTCAGATCTGAGAGTTCTGTAATAAGAATATTACTTTATTCTTATAGTTAGAAAAAGTAGAGCTAAAGTTATAATATACTCAGTATAGAGGATATTTATATAGATTTAAAGCTATAACTAAATATAGTATACTGGATATATATATATATATATAGTTATACTATATTCAGTATCTATAACTACTAGTTGGAAATTTTATAGAAATTTCTATAGGAATTTTTATCAGAAATTCCATTGGAATTTCCAGTAGTTTGTAGATATATAATGGTTTATTATAAATAATATTATCAAGAAAGCCATTAGCTTATAGTCATTATTAATTTTACTAGCTCTAAAGACAAAAAGTAAGGAATTTACTTCAAAACTCTATACAGACTATAAAAAACTCAATAAGATTACTAAGAAGAATTACCAACATTACTCCTTATTAGTAATATCTTTATAATATTAAAAGATAAAGTATAATAATATATTATTATAATAAGTAAATACTATAGTATAGTTAGATAATATATAAAGAATATTATATATCATAATTTGGATAAATAATCAGATATATGAAATTAGATATATTGATTTTATCTTAGCTAGAATATTTATTTCAGTTAAAATACTTATTCTAAGTAAAATATCTATTCTATAGAGAACACCTATCCTATATAGGAATAAGTGATTATATCTTTTTTAAATTAGTCTTATTATATATTCTATAATTATCTAGATAGTAACTAGATAGCAACCACACTTATATAAAATACTTCAGAGATTTAAGTAAATAAACCTTAATCTGAAAAGTCAAAGAAAAGCAATAGTCAATTGTCTGATATACTTAGAAGAATATCTATCAAATACTACTTAATCTAAAAAAAAAAATTATAATACTTTAAAGATATATCTGTCAATAAGTCACTGCTAAGAAATTGTGAGCTTTATTCTAGTCTACTTTTTAATATATATAAAGAAAAAGTCTGTCTAAAATCTTTAATATAATAAAACCAGTTAATAGATATATATACCTTTATAGTGAACTTATTTATATAAATAAAGCATTCAATTGATACAACTCTACTAGTTAATAAAGTTTGCTAATTTTGGTCTACTTATTAGATTAAACTAGAAGAGAAGTCTGCTATTTTGGTCTGTTTACCAGATAAAGCCAAAAGAACTTAAATTATCTAATTTTGATCTGCTTCTCAGAAAAAGTCAGAAGAACTTGAATTATCTAATTTTGATCTACTTCTCAGATAAAGTCAGAAGAACTTGAGAAATCTGTCTAAATTTATCACATTATACTAAACTCATATTATCTAATTAGAAAATTGTAAAATTATCTACATATTTTATCTTATTACTTATTTATATCTGCTAACTTTGATATAATATATCTAATTCTTCAGGATATCTTCTATAAGCAGTATATATAAAATTAGTATCTCTGATACTACTTACTTAAAACTAAAAGAATATTATATATCTTATTATAATATACTCTATATAAGTATCTCAAAGTGAGTATATATATTTTTTATCTTTAATATAATATATATGTATCTCTACAAGTGTAGATCTTACAACTGATATATATAAAACTCTCTATGATATATAATAAGTTTAGTATCTATTAATATAATATAGTATAATATCATTATGATATATATATAAAAGCTAACATATGTCTCATTCTTCATATAGTAGCTACTAATTGTGATATATATATATTACTTCAAGTCAGAAGATCAGAATCTCTATAAATACTAATTATATTCACATTAATATTACTTTATCAAAATACTTTCTAAAGAAAACCTAATCTTGAACTATGCTGTTTAGCTAATCTGATAACACCCCTGGATAAAAAAGATATGGAATAAATAAAGATAGTCTGTTTTACTAGGATAATAGTCCAGTTTCCCTAGAATGACTACAAGCAAATGAGAGATCTAGATAATATTATTTCTGAGGCCCAAGATTCTGAAGCCCAAGGCCCTGAGGCCCTGAGGCATGCAAAGTGTAAGTGGGCATAATAAACAGTATACCTTGGATGGGTTAAGAAATGGAAAGTATAGGAATAATGGTGCTGATGGTGAAAAAAAAAAAAAAAAAACCACATAATTTGGCACATGTCACTCAATGATGACATAGGCCATGTTCAAACTATATACTACATTATAAATATAACCCTTTAATTATAAAACTGATGTTATTGAGGAATTGGACAGCGCAAGGATCCTTTTCCGTGACAACTGTTTTTACACTCGATGGGATATAAGTCGGACACCATCTTTGTGGCTCAATCAACATGTTACACACAGAGATAGACGAGCAATTTGCGAAGTCTATCTTTGTGACTTAGCAACTTAGTCGACAATTTTTGAAGGGTGTGCACCTTCTCCGAACAGTTGCATCGGGAGAAGTCATGTATCTCTTTTTACCTTCTAAATTTTTCCCACATCCTAGGTCAAGAAGTTGGGAGACATCGGCGCCGTCCGGACAGTGTCATCTTTATAAAGTTTCGTATTTCAAAAGTAGCTTAGGATCAAATATGAATAACTACCGTTGATCCCAACATTCAACATTCGCTTGGTAACCAGGTTCCTCCACCCTACCGAATAAACAAGGTGATACCACACATTGCAGTCAGAAGTCCGATTTCCGTGGGAACTCGTAACAGGGTGATGAAGGTTGAAAGACCCTGGGAAGTCCATGTGGGCGCTGAGAAATGGATTTTCTTCACTAGTCATAATGCGACGAGAAACCTTATTGGGTTGGACGTGCTAGATCAGTAGTAATAGAAAGGGATACATGAGAGCCTCACTAACTTCTCTCCTCAAATACAATATTTCTAAAAGTTCTTTGCAGAAACACATATGACCATCTATTTGTACCAACTTCAATAACAAGGGTCCAGTCGGGAGCGACGCTAAGGTGCTCCAGGGTGACGCTCTTGTCGTCGACATTAAATATGCTGCCATCCTTCTTCAGGATGCAATCTTTGCCTGCCGCGGTGAACAATACAGCTTGGCTAAGCACACGATGCATGACTAACACCAACCAACATAATCAACTGACTCCAACTCCACATGCGTCTCAAGCTCGTGCAACAATTCGCCAATATCGGCCGTCTTCTATATCATGGTGTGTGGGTCGAGCCATCCAACCATGGAACTGTAAAGGACCCCAGTTTCCAAAGTTCTGTGATAGTTGGACCATCAAACAGAGAACTTGTCATTCTGGCTCAAATCTCTCTCCTCCAAAATAAATTAAATTAAATAAAATAAATATAGTACCCGCCCATTTCTGAAGATGGGTAGATGAGTGGTGGGTTTCGTTTTCGGAAGTATGGGCTGGAGAGGAGTATATACGCATGTTTGACGTGGTCACGCGGTTGTGGCATAAACTTAACTCGGTTCCGAGTTAGGGGCATGCTTCATGACTTGAAAGGCCAGGTATCGTCCTACCTCGTCGTTCCGCTGGTGGTTCCCTTTGATCGGTGTCGTCCTGCCTCGTCGTTCCGCTGGTGGTTCCCTTTGATCGGTGTCGTCCTGCCTCGTCGTTCCGCTGGTGGTCCCGTTTGTCCAATAGTAGGACAACGGCAGCGGTGGCGATAAGTGTGGGTGCAGATCAACACTGAATATTCGACATCTCGCGCTTCAGCGAAGTGTTCAACCTTTTGTTCTTAATATTAGATTTATTTATACCAGTCAAATTAGTCCAGTTGTTGATTTATTTCAACAATAGAACTCATAGTTGCTCAGTCGCCATGAGAACCTGTGACGACACAGTTCACCGATCGTCGATATCGGCACACCGCGCAGGTCAGCAAAAGGAGGAGTAATTGCGAATCGGTCATTTAAAAAACACCATGGCCATGGTAAATCTGGCAAAGGATTTCCTAGGACTCTTTTCGCGAACAATGGGGTCGAACCAATCAAACCAGTCGGCCAAGTTCGCAAGGTCGCGCTCACCTCTCCACTAGTTTGCGAGGAGTTTTTGTGGGTAGGCAAAGGAAATGTGGACGTTCCAGCACCGCCACAGGTAAGAGAGAGCTCTAATCGGCTTACTATCAAAATGAAGGGAAAATAATGCGTTCTTCAAAAATCTCGACATCTCGCCAGTGTTCGGGTATTTACTGATGTCGGAGCAATCTGAGATGGCCCAGATAAACACATACCAAGATAATATTAATGAAATAGATCGCGGAACAATACAGAATGATAATTAAATGCAGAGTGACGGTTAACAGATAAACGGACTGTTCGCGTAATTTGAAATTGTGGCTTGTGGCAAATGACGTCACGTATATATATGGGCAGCCAAAATTCAGGCGAATATTCAACTCTTCTGCGTATTCAAGAATGGTTGACCAGTTCAACAGCGGTTTTAGCCTGAAGGACGACATTTCCTCCCTCAGAGCCGACCAAACCTACCACGACGTGACCATTGTCTACGCTGACGGTGTTGATATTGGTGCTTGTCGGGCCATTTTGGCATCAACGTGCGTTCGCTCTTTTCTTTAAGCTTCATAATATATTGATACTAATCTCACTCTGCGATCCCGTTTGACTTTCCGTATGCACTAAAAAGGTGTGCTTTCTTCAAAGCAATGTTGTACGGCAACATGCAAGAGTGCTTCTCCAATCGTGTCGTCCTCTACGACATTAATTCCGCCGTGCTGGATGTCGTACTTAGCTTCATCTACAACGAGTCCATCCCTGACAACATCAGCATCTCAATTTTGGTGTACATTTATTATGCAGCTAACTTTCTTCTCCTCTCCAAGCTGATGACAATGGTATTGGACCGCATGTAGAACATCGCCGACATTGGTTTCTCCGCCTCACTGCTTAATGCCGCCGTCGCCACCATTCCCTGTAGCAATATCAACACGGATCTCTACCTCGCGCTACTCAAACCCTTCCACGCTCACGTCGATGTCGGTCAGCTGACCGATCTCTCCGAAGAGTCCCTCGAACTACTACTTACGCAAATAGATCCTCCAAATTCGTCACGCCCGAGCACGACCTGCTGATGTGTATTGTCGACTGGGCATGGGCACGTGCCAAGGATGCCCCGCCCATCGACAAACGTCTTGTTATCTTGCGCGATATAGCTGATATGGCTACCGGGTGCAAGGGCAAGATTCGGATGGAAGACAAGGCGGCGCATGCGTCAATGCTTCGCATGATAAAGCACCTGGATCTGAACTTGATATGCCCGCATCGCTTGATCGGCTTCACAAAGGCGGTTGACGCATTGGAGGAGATTTATCTGCCTTTCGTGATGTCACGCAATAAACACCAAGTGTTCTTTGGGACACCGGTCCAGATATCGAGGAATGCAGTGGGATCAGTCGAATCTTGCTGCAAATGTTGTCGTGTCTGAAAATGGCAAGGTTGCAGATTTTTCTGCGAAGCCATTTTCAAATCTGAGCCGGACGGTACGAGTTTTCTGTCCAGAAACCATGAGACACGATGGCCCATGCGAATGGGACATTATCATCGAGTCTATTAGAATGTGGAATACGGATCACATAGTCGAGCTTGGATTAGTAGGAGAGGAATTCAACAATTACAATTCCGACATGGACTTCAAGGCAGCTATGTTCCAGTCTGACGGCGAAACCCACTGCACTACAGCGGAACGGTCATCAGGAGGCCACGACTATGGCACACATATTCGCATTGGTGATATCGTGACCTTACATCTCAACCGCGGCAATCACACCTGTGCGATCTCAATCAATGGACACAATTACGGTACGGCCTGGACGGACCTCCCTGAGAAGGTGTATCCTGCTGTGACGTTAGGTGCGCAATCCAAGTTTAGGTTGAAGGACCGTGCTGTGCGATAAAGAGCATGAAGGACTCGGTTGGTCTTGGCATTAATGGATTTTCTGACATGTTCAAGTCTTGCACGTCTTCATTATTTTATGGTTTTAGCTGAATAACCCATTGCATTATGTAGGATTGAGCAGCTCGTTGTGGCATTTCAAAGACTTTTTTTTTTTTTAAAAAAAAAAAAGAAAAGAAAAAGAAAAGAAAAACCTCTTACATAGTTAGTAATGTTGGTAACAAAAAGGTCGTTTTCTGTGCCGAAACAGTTTCCTAAAATCACTCTACCACATAATTGCTTTTTATAAGAGTGGTATTTGGGTAATCATCCCACACACTGGATCGTTTGCGAAGTTGTTCGTCTTTCGTGTGGTGGAAACTGTTGTGCCGATGTTTGGAAATTTGTATTTGGTTACATAAGCGTCGCCGGGAGGTCCGGCTCACGGCCGCACGCTAAACGCGAAATCGGACGAAAAATAAAGTATAATAGAAATGCAAAGGGTCAAGGAAAGGTGAGCTGCGGTTGTGTTTGGAGGGAAGCTTCAGAGCAAATTCATTGGTCTTTATAAGGAATTCCACTTCTTTGCCATGGTCGTGTACCCCAGAGAGCGGTATTAAGCATCAAGATAGTAATACTCCACGCAGGGGGCCTTGGAAGGACATCGGCACTTCGCCAACACCTGTCGTTACGTAGAGCTAACTCGTTGGGAAAATAGGCTGGAGGGATAAACTTTAAGGTGAAGCATTGAATATATGGTAAAATGTCAACACTTTGCCCCCTAAAGACTTCCAACACAATGTTCCTGTACGTGCGTTTCCTCACCATCCCCTCTATGCAGGGATGGACTGAATACCCTTTGGGTTTCTTTTGCATGAATAGGACGTTTATAGATGCTCAAACTTCAGGCAAGGGTTACCGGAATACCAAAAACACAAGGAGCAGAACACAGGATGAAGAGATATCCCAGGCATCCAAATCCCGGGCGAGCATTGCAGATCGAAATTAGTTCACACTATTTCAGAGACTTGATTAGGATATTGTCTGATATGAATGGAGGAAGAGTTAACACATCACATTGTCAGCTCCAAAAATTCTATCAGAGTGCGCATTTCTCTGTCGCTCGTGTAATTTAGTTCGCACTCTTCAGATATTTAATTCATGCGAGATCGTTTCCGGCTTCAGATGTTCTAATAGGATGCTGGCCCTCTAGACATCCAGATCCCTATCAGTATCTAGTCAATTCTAGTCCCCAGGCCCCCCCACCCAGTGCATATAGACTCTCTTATCTCCCCACATTGCTCAACCAGCATCCACTAGGGCACTAAGCTGCTCTACCTCCTCCCAACTCTCCAGGCTACTACTCCTACTCTCTGCATTCCTCCCCCCATCTGTTCTGTCCAACTGTATCAAGCAAACTATGTTAAAGTCCCCCCCCAATTTGAAAGTTTAATTAACAGTTACTTTTATGAGAAATATACAAGAGAATCTATCAAAGTTATAAGTAAATATTTCATAAATCTTCTCTCTAATAATTACTACTATAAAGTCAAGGCCTTTCTAAACTATAAAAGATATTATACTAATCAAAGGAAATCTTATCTCTACTACTAAGTTCTCTATATCCCTTAGATAGTATATGAGAGTATCTTTTAAGCAGTAATTTTTTTATTAAAAAATCTGGTTTTTTCAAGTTATATTTTCTGTTAATTTTTTTTTTTTTTT
>RBNI01001930.1:0-20351 GCA_003990745.1 Jimgerdemannia flammicorona | reverse complement strand
GTCTCAAAGACAATTCAATAAAAAGAAAAATATTTGAAATAAAAAAGAATTCAAGCATGAAGCATCTCAAGCTCCCTCCATATATACCTCATAGACACTCCAAAATCATGAATCCACCCAGCTGAGTACCTTTAAGAAACTCACTGAAGGAGAAAGAAATGAACTTTAAAGAAGCAGAGCATACTTCTATTACCAAAAGACAGGACATATGGCCAGTGTCTGCTCTAACTAAAAACCCTAAACAGTAATATGAGCAACTGTTACTACTCTGCACCACCTCAATAATCTGACTATCAGAATACTAGACTTTGTCAAGTTAAGACAAACTGCCAAGGCTCCAATAAAAGGAAGTCAAAAAGCAGCTGGTTATGACCTATATATAGTCAAAGAAGCTATAGTCTCCAACTGAGAAGTCAAGCAAGTCTATACAGGAATAGTATCTAAATCTCTGAAGGATATGTTGGAAGAATATGCTGTTGCAGCAGCCTAGTATTGAAAGGACTCTCAGTAGAAGGAGGAGTTATTGATGAAGATTATACAGACAAAATTATTGTCCTCATCTGAAACTATAGTTGGATACTATTCAAGATCCCTATTGGTTTCTGTATCATACAGATTCTATTTGAGAAAATTGAATCAACCCTAATAGTCAAGGAAGTCCCTGAACTACTGCCTACCATCTGAGGATCCAAAGGATTTAGTTTATCAAACAAGACCCCAGCCCAACCTACCATAAGCAAAGAAGAACAATTTTACAAGAAAATCAAAGATGAATATATACCCAGTGGCCAATGCCCTCATGGTATTAGAATGTACTCTTCCTGAATAATCAATAATTGCTTCTCTTGTGTCAATGAACTGGCTCAAAGAAGAACCAACAGAAGGAAAACTCCTACAACTGAAATCACTATTATTAAATCAGACAAACTGCTTATACTTCAAGCTTTTGTCAATAGAGTACCTGTTAAGATTATGATAGACAGTGGTGTCTCAGGCAACTTTATTAATAAAGAAATAGTCAATAGACTCAAGGTTCTGATATCTCCAGTACAATAAACTCAAGTAGTTACTATAGCTGATGGAATCTCACATATCATTAGTAAGGAAGTCCACAACCTACCCTTCCAAATTGATGACTACCAAGTATATATTACCCTCTAGATTGTACCACTTTCTGATAATGAAATCATCCTTAGGACTCTATGGTTAAAACAGAACCTTATGATTGATTAGATAAACTATTCTCTAACCATTAAGAAAGAATGCCACAACTTCAAACTACAAGATGAAAAGGACCCACTCAGCTCTAGTGACCCTGGATCAAAGATCACTCACATAAACAAACTACAACTTAAGAAATTGGCTAAGAAATGCTCTCTCTTTGCCATCTCCATCCATCTATCCAAAGAAGAACCTGAAAACTCTGAAGAAGACTTTTTCAAAGTTGACAGCTATGTCAGACCTCTACTCTAGAAATTCCGAGATATATTCTCAAAGAAACTTCTGAAAGGCCTATCACCTAAATGAGCAGTAGACTATGCCATCAAGACCATTCCAGATGCCAAGCCTGTCTTCAAGTCAATCTATTACATGTCTCTGAGAGAGATTGATGCACTCAAGAAGGAAATCAATGAACTCCTAGAACAAGGATTCATTAGACTCAGTGTATCACCCTATAGTGCACTAGTCCTCTTTGTTGTCAAGAAAGGAGGAGATCTATAAATGTGCATTGATTATCATGACCTTAATGAATAGACTATCAAGAACTGTTACCCACTACCCAGAATCAATGAAATATTCAATAGGCTTACCAATCTACAATTTATGAGCTCTTTTGATATACAAAATAGTTATTGGTAAATTGCTATGAAAGAAGAAGACATCTATAAGATAGCCTTCCAAACTCACTATAGATACTTCGAGTTCCTAGTTATACCTTTTGGCTTAACTAATGCTCCTACAATCTTCTAGATACTGATGAATACCATCCTGCATCTATACCTAAACAAATTTGTTATTATCTATATTGATAATATCCTAGTCTTTAGTAAAACTCTAGAGAAATATCTTGAACACCTTGAACTAGTACTACTAAAACTTCAAGAAAACTGACTCTTTGCAAAACTCAGCAAATATGAATTCCTTCTGAAGGAAATCCAATTTCTTAGATATATTATCATGCCAAATAGAATCAAAGTAGACTCCAGCAAAATCTCTGCAATCAAGGATTGGCCCAGACCTAAGAAGCTGAAAGATCTCTAGTCATTTCTGAGTTTAGCAAACTATTATAGATAATTTATTGCCAACTTTACTAAAATCACTACTGCCCTTACCCAAATGACTAAGTACAACAAGAGAGAAGAACAGCTCTGAACTATGAAACAAGAGAAAGACTTCAACAATCTTGAAAATTAGGAACCAAAACAAGATACAACCTTTCAAGTATTAAAAGATATCTTGATAACCACTCTAGTACTTCAAGCAGCAAATCCTGCCTATCATATGAAGTTACTACTGATGTCTCTGATCTAGCTCTTGGAGCAGTACTTATGCACCTGTGGCCTATCATTCTTGTAAGTTCAATGATACTGAAATCAACTATATAACTTACAAAAAAGAAATATTAGCCATTATAGACACTTTGATCAAATGGTGACTATATCTAGAAGGAGCACACTTCACTGTATTGACTGACCACAAGTCATTAGTCAACATCAAGACCCAGGCTACCCTTTCCTAAAAGTAAGCCAGATGGATAAAAGTCTTTACCAACTTTGATTATGAAATCTAATATGTATTACTCTAGTAAGGAAAATATTATTGCTGATGCAATCTCCAGACCATCAATCAAAGAAGTTATCCAAACTCTCACCTTAGTTACAAACTCTATTATGGAACAAATTATTATAGTATATACTAATTATAAGGAAGCTCAAGTACTCTGAGAAATCCTGAGCAGTGATAATGGTAATAAATATACCTAGTACCATCAATACTAACTGAAGGATAATAATATCTACTACAAGGACAGATTGTTTGTTCCAAATAACCAAGACCTCCAAAAGATCATTCTATTTGAATATTATGATATCTTTATAGCTGGACATTTAGGATTTGACAAATGCTATGAAGTTATCTCCTGGAACTTCTATTGGCTCTGTATGGTAGATCAGCTCAAGATCTATATTACTTCCTGTGATACCTACCAATATAATAAGTTCTCAATACTAGCAAAACCTGGCCTACTCTACCCCATTCCAGTATCATCTGCCAATTGGGAATAAATTTCTATAGACTTCATTATTCAACTACCCTGAATCAAGAATGAGAAAGATGCAATTATTGTCTTTATAGACTATCTCAGCAAACAAGCCTACTTTGTACCTACTACTACTACTACAACAGTATCAGACATAGCCATACTCTTGTTTGACAACATCTTCTGCTATCATAGTCTTTCTAAGATCATTATTAGTAATTAAGATCCAAAATTCACCAGCAATTTTTGGAAAGCCCTCCATATATACCTTGGAATGAAACTTGTACTGTTTACAGCCTTTTACCCTGAAACTAATAGCCAAACTGAAAGAATGAACTGAACTCTAGAACAAATACTAAGGAACTATATCTCTTACTGACAAGATGATTGGTATGAATACCTCACCACAGTTAAGTTTATCTATAACAACAGCAAGCAAGCCTCTCTTATAATGACCCCATTCTTCATCAATACTAAACAAAACCCAAACACCCCTCTGATACTTATCTAAACTACTGATAAATCTTCCACTATTGAAGCTATTGAAGAATTCCTGCTCTGAATGTGCAATTTAAGCCAGATTGCAATCAAGAATTTATTACAAGCTCAAAAACAATAGTCACAGTATATCAACCAATACTACTGAGAAGAAACTTTTGATATCAGAGAAAAAGTCCTACTAGATATCTGAGGATACTGAGTTGATAACCTCAAGTACAGACCATCTATAAAGCTGAACAGCAAATTTATTGGACTATTTGAAGTCATTGCACAAGTCTCTCCTACTTTCTACAAATTGGTACTATCAAATACTATTAAGATTCACTCAGTCTTCAATGTCCAACATCTCAAGCAATATAATGAAAATGATGATGAGCTATTCCCAAATTGAACTATAGAACTACCTGCACCTATCATTATTGATGATCAAGAAGAATATAAAGTTGAACAAATCCTCAACAAATGCAGTCATAAGAACCATTCTGAGTATCTTGTCAAATGGAAAGGTTACCCAATCTATGATGCAACATAGGAACCCAAGACTAATCTCCAGAATACTACTAACTTAGTTCAGGAATATGATTCCTTGAATAACTGAAAACTAAATACTTCTGTACCTATTAGTACATACTATATATTATCCTCTAGAATATTGAACAAAATCAAGAACTCAGCAAGTTAAGATAAAATACTAACCCTTTAGAAAAATAGCAAAACTGAAAGCCAGTTTATTCTCTCTATATCACTGGTGGGAAATGAGATATAGACATTTAAGAAGCTTCCTTAGAGAAAATTCTCCAGCAGTAAATGATATCAGAATCACTTCTGGTATATAGCATTGAACACATAACTCTTTAATATGTAAATCTAATGTATTAGGCAACTGTACTATGAGCATACCACTTTCTGAGAAAAATAGACTTTACCAGACTTTTGACCATCCAAATGGTGTAATAATACTAGAACAAAACTAGAAGGCCCTGATGAGGATGTCAAAAGCTAAGAAGGAGAGAGTTGTAAGTGCACAATCTCCAAGCCACTGAAATTACATGTAATCTCTGAACAAATCTGGAAATCACCTGCAAGATTATGAAGCTGAGTTAAAACAAAGTCACAGTATATAAAGCTGAGTCAATACAAAGTCACAGAATACAAGATTTATACAAACAGAATTTTACCAATCAGGACCAAATATATATATATCAAGCACTGAGATATATCGAAACAGAGAACTAAAACAAATTAAATAAATAATCCCAACTTCTGAATATATATACAAACATGATCACTGAGATCTACAACTGCATCTGTACTGATATTTGAAACACTATTGTCAACTAAGCTACACCCCCTCTGCCCCTTATAAATATCTATAGCTTAGTACCCCTCTACTTCATAGAAGCCTAATAGAATACCCTGAATATGCTTAGTAAAGCCTACTAAATTGAACAAATCTCAAGCTACTACCAGATTGGCCATCTTCTAGAAGATATGGTCAAACACTACTATAACACAGATATTATCCAGATATCTCAACACCAGAAGCTCATTGCCTACAAATACCAAGAACTCTTTTATAAGTATAGCACTATTATTTCCCACCTCTAAATTACTACTACTAATATGGTTGCTACTCTATCCTATGGCCAAATTGATGATATAATATAAGAACTCAACTATAAGTATATCAAGTATATATATTCAGACTACAGACAGAACCTTTCTACACCCCAATGACCATATTCTGCAAATATCTCAAGTCAGATATACTATAAAGGACATCTATGATATAATCTGGTTTGATGATAATGAAGCAGAAGATAATGATCCCTCTGATACCAATATAACCTTAAGTCAAGAATCTCTGCCTACTCTGATTACTCCATCAACCTTACTGATGAACTTATAATAGTTTATAACTACCTACAAGATCTATTGAGATAATGACTACTGGTATGAGTACTAATCTATATTCACTCCTAATTACTTTAACTATAATAAAGAGACTGAAGAATACAACCTGTATCTCCAGACAACTCTTGAGATCAAACTAACAACTCCACTACCTAAGTATGAGTGACATGAAGTATAACCACCAGTATACTACAACTCTGTAACTCATAGTACTATAACTTATAGAAGGTATGCAGACAGTGAATCCAATGAAAGTGAAGACAATATACTCCTTATAAGAGGGTTACTTATTAGGGTAACTGTTATGTAGTTCTGGAAGGGTTTTCTGGAAGTTCTGAATATTCTGAAAGACTGTTTTCTTAAGGTCAAGATCAATTTCATATGGAGTATGTCCTCTATGCTTATTGATTTCAAGATTGGGTTAATGTCTCAACCAAAGTCCTTTTTCAGACTAGTTCTGGATGTTCAGGATTTTCCATATTTCAGAAAGTTTAAGAAACTAAGATCAGCTTAGTTGAATTGGCATATCGCTGCAGACAATACCTAATTAGGAAATTTCGTAATAGAGTTAGGAGTAAGACCTAATGAGGAGCAGATTTACTTAAGAGTATTTTGTGGATTATTAAATAGGTTTATTTACTATTCATGATATTGTTATACTAAGAGTAGTTGTATAAAGGGATATTATGGGAAAGTGTTCAGGAGTATTCTTGTATATTTGAGTCTGAGATTCTGAAGTTTGGGGAGGGAGTATTTATACTAATGAGGGGCTATTTGGACTATGCTAAATATGGATGTAGCACTTAGTGCCTTGCTGAGTCAGAATGTAGTTACATAGTACAAGTGTAATCTGATATATCAAGAGATCATCTGACTGCTGAGTCAGTTCACAGTCATGTCATATAAGGCTAATCTAACTATACTATGACTGCTAAGCTATCTATAGGTTTAGATACTGTCTGGATAGTCTTTGATGACATCACCATCAATGACATCATCTCTGGCAAAGTCTGAGCAGTTTTCTGACTTCTGACATTATCAGTTTCAAAGATGTCATCACTTCTATCTCTTGCAAAATTAAGACTGTCCTTGGTGGTGGTAGTTGTACAAGGATAACAGGTCTTGGTTCTCTTTTTTTTTGGACTACTGGTACATTTGCGAGAACTGGCCATCTTTGTCTAGGGCAAGGACTTCCAATGTTGTGACTGGGGGTTCAAACCTCTTGGAAATGATATTTTCTATAATCTGAGGCAATTTCTAGTAGTAATATCTATCACATGGATGGCTTGAGATTGATTTTGACGATGTCAGCTTTCTTGAGTTCAGATGAAGCATCCATCATTCTCCAATAGAGATGACATAGATAGAGCGAATGGAGTTGTTCAAATGCATTTTACTTTTGCTAAGTAATGAGGTCTTGTATAGTTGTGATGTATCTTGGTCTTGAGTTGATAAGTATAGTTTATGAATCTTTGATGGATGAGATAGGGTTCTTCTTATCTCAGTTTGAGTTTGGTACTTTCAGTTTTCTTTTGTAATAGTACAGTATACCAAACTAGTTATAGAGGTTCAGAGTTGGTCTTATGGTTATAGTACTTCTTCTGATATTCTTGTATCTTGGTGGTAGGTTCTTATACTTGCTGGTGTATTTTGTGTAATCAGATGATCTCTTCAGTAACTTGTTTTATAGTCTTGCATATGGTTTCCAAATTGGTTCTGAGGATGACATGCAATTTTGGTGGCTTAGAGATTGTGTGCTTATAACTCTCCTCTTCTTAGCTTTCAATATCCTCATTGGGGTCTTCTAATTTATTCTAGTGTTATTATACCATTTGGATGATTCTTGTGGCTGTGTTTGTTAAGGATTTGTTCAACTTTGTATTCTTCTTGGTCATTAATAATGACAGATGCAGGTGGTTCTGTAATTTAGTTCAGAAATGTGTCTTGGACTTTCTGGGTAAGAGTTTGACATAGCTGTCAACTTTGGAAAAGTCATCTTCAGAGTTGTTGGTTTCTCCTTTGAATGGGCAGATGGAGATAACAAAGAGAGAATATTTCTTGGCCAATTTCTTAAGCTGTAGCTTGTTGATGTGGGTGATCTTTGATCCAGAGTCACTAGAGCTGAGTGGGTCCTTTTCACCTTGCAGTTTGAAGTTGTGGCATCCTTTCTTGATGGTCAGAGAATGATTTACCCAATCGATTATAGGGTTCTCTTATTTCAATCATAGAGTTCCAAGAATGATTTCATTGTCAGGAAGTGGTACAATCTGGAGAGTAATATATACTTGGTAGTCACCAATTCAGAAGGGTAGATTGTAGACTTTCTTACTAATGACATGAGAGATTCCATCAGCTATGGCAACTGCTTGAGTTTGTTGTATCAGAGAGGTGAAGACCTTGAGTCTGTTGGCTGTTTCTTCATTAATGAAGTTGCCTGAGGCACCACTGTCTATCATAATCTTGATAGGTGCTCAGTTGACAAAAGCTTGAAGTATAAGTAGTTTGTCTGATCTGATGGTAGTGATTTCAGTTATAGGAGCTTTTCTTCTGTTGGTTCTTCTTTGTGCCAGTTCATTGACATAAGAGAAGCAGTCATCAATCATTTGAGAAGAGTACATTTCAATGTCATGGGGGCATCAGCTACTTGGTATATATCTATCTTTGATTTTTTTATAGAATTGTTCTTTTTTATTTATAGTAGGTTGGGCTGGAGCCTTGTTTGATGAGCTAAATCCTTTGGATCCTCAGATGGTAGATAGTAGTTCAGGAACTTCTTTGACTATCAAAGTTGACTCAATTTTCTCAAATAGGATCTGGGTAATATAGAAACCAATGGAGATCTTGAAGAGTATCTAACTATGGTTTCAGATGAGGATAATAATTTCATCTATATAATCTTCATCAATAACTCCTCCTTCTACTGAGAGTCCTTTCAATGCTAGGCTACTGTGACAGTATATTCTTCCAACATGTCCTTCAGAGATTTGGATGCTGATTTCTGTGTAGACTTGCTTGACTTCTTAGTTAGAAACTGTAGCTTCTTCGGCTGCATACAGGTTATATTCAGCTGCTTTTTGGCTTCCTTTAGTTGGGGCCTTAGCAGTTTGTCTTAACTTGACAAAGTCTAGTGTTCTGGTAGTCAGATTATTAAGGTGGTGCAGAGTAGTAACAGTTACTCATATTGCTATTCAGGGTTTTCGGTTGGGGTAGACACTGGCCATGTATCCTGTCTTTTGGCAATAGAAGCATGCTCCACTTCTTCGAAGTTCATTTCTTTCTCCTTTAGTGAGTTTCTTGAAGGTGCTCAGCTGAGTGGGTTTATGATTTCTGGGTGTCCATAAGGTAGATGTTGAGGAAGCTCGGGATGCTTTATGCTTGGGTTCTTCTTTCTTAGTCCAAGTCTTTTCCTTGTTGTTGAATTGTCTTTGGGGCAGAATTGGTCCAGCTGTTAGAATTCACTTGACCATAGTCTTGATTCTTGCCAGGTACCATTATTGATGGTCACAACCAACTGAGTATTCTTGTTCTCAGATTTTTCTTATAAGCCATTCAGGTAGTGCATTGAATAGATGGTCTGCTCTTATACTATTTTGTGCTTCATTATTGGTAATATATCCTAGGCCAACAGTGTTCAGGAGTAACTCAAGTTTTGTACAGAAGGTTTTGAATTCTTCCTTACTATATATATCAAATTTAATAAGTATATCTTTCACCAGTATCATTCAGGTGATACAAGACTTAGACAATACTTTTTTCAATGTTTTTGGTGACAGATGACTATTGACATAGATGGCAATGATCGAACTAGTGAGCATGCTGGCCAGGGGGGCAGTGGTGCCTTTGGCTGGCAATAGATAGGGAGGAGGGGTGATGGTTTGGGGATGCCAGGGGCCTCAATGGCTGGCCGAGGCACTGGTGGTGGAGAGAGGGGCAGCTTGAGGCAGTGAGGAGGGGAGAGATTGATCTTTGCTGACAAGGTCAAGATGGGGAGGATGGCCTTGGGTCTGGATGGTTGGCTGGGACTGGAGAAGGCATCAATGGCTGCTGCTGGGGATCAGGGAGAAGTGCCCAGGGGAATGTCTGGTGGTAGGGGAGGGGGAGGAGTAGGGGCTAGTGATATAACTATTGATGGAGCTGTGACTGGAGATCTGGCAAAAAATCCAGATGTGACAGCAGTTGATGGATCAGGATAGAGGGTGGACACGAGGCCCAGGGACCTGGCAGATAGAGTGACAGGTATGGTGTCAGCACCATTACTCAAGAAATCTAGATCAGAATTTGCCATCATGATGTGCTTCAGGGGCTTGACAGTGACTGCAAGGATGATCTTGGGGCTGGTGGTGCAGAAGGTGAAGAGGGTAGCATCAGTGAAGTTTTTGAAGGAGAAAGAAGGGGTTGAGGTGAGGTTTGAGGAAGAGGAAGCATTGTTGGCTACTATGGAGAAGGGGGTGACAGTGGGCAGAGTTGTGGTCCCTATGGCCAGGTATATGTACTGGGACCCCTGAGTGGTGCAGTTGACAGTATTGGATCTTCCTATAGTATTGAGGGAGAGGGCCAGGGAGTTGATTGTAGGGGCAGTCAAGGAGTATGGGGAGATTGTGGATATCAGGTTCAAGGTCTGGGAAGGAACAGAGCTCAGGACTGATGATATTGATATCTAGGTAAGACTGGCCGGAAAGGAGAATACAGAAAAGATGAGAGATTGGCCAGTAACTCTGAAGTGGGGACCAGTAGAGTGCAAGGTCATGCAAGTGAAGGGGTCTCTGGAGGAGGAGAAAGATTTGCTTGAGACTCTTGAGGACCTGGAGGGGGCAGTCAAGAGGAGGAGATTGGCTTGGCAGGAGTATGAAGCAAAGACAGTAGTAGAAGTCATCGAGGGGAAGAGGACCAGGGTGGACAAGGTGACCTGGGAGAAGATGCAAGGAAGGAGAATCCAGAAGGAGCTGCTGGTAAAGTTGGGTGGCAGTGGGGCTGGCAGTAGTACAGAAGATGGGATAGCAGGATTGCATATAAGTGACTGGGCAGGGGGAAGTGGGATGGCCCAAGGCGGGGCCTAGGTCAGACCAAGAGAGGAGATGCAGGGCAGTATGGAGGTAGATGCAGAGATGAGCAAAGGAGTTTGATCTCAGTATAGTGTCCCAGAGGGGACAGAGGGTGAGGAGAAGTAGGATGAGTTAGTGAGGAGGAGCACTTTGGTGGACCCAAGGGTGGGGGATGGTCAGATTGCCCAGGGTATGGTGGAGGCAGTAGATGAGGAGAAGTGGCTATGGAAGACTTTGGAAGGGGTGGCAGCAGAGGAGCTGGGGGGAGAGGACTTCTGGGTTATGAAAGAAAGGCATTGAGAGAAAATCCTTGTAGAGAGGAGGTACCGAGGAAGATTAGGAATGAGAACTATTAGAATCAGTTGAATATCAGGTCAATGATCAGAGAGAGGAGGAACTCCAGGGGATTGCGAATGACAGGGTGGCTTACTTGTGGGGATCAAGAAAGGGATTGAAGAAGTGGAGAGTGATCTGTGCAGACTATTGGGCAGAGATGGAAGTGGTGGATGGGGTGGAATGTGGAGACATTGGATGCTCAGGCTGTAGCAGAGGGGGACTTGGAAGCAGAGCGGCGATTGGATCTAGCTGAAGATGAGATGAGCATAGAGTACTAGACTGAGTTATCACATTCAAACATTATTTAATATAAATAGTACAACTAGAATATTCTCTTTGAATGTGAATGGGTTGAGGGGAGCAGCTCAGTGAAGGTTCATATTTGGTTGGCTCAAGAGGCTGGATGCAGATCTCTTCTTACTATAGGATGTACATTATGAGGCAGATGTGGACTTTCTGAATTAGACTAGGGAGTGGGGGGGAGTGGCAGTGTGGTTTGGGCAGGTGGGTATCCTAGTTCGAAAGGGGATGGGGGACATTGGTGATATAGGATATTGGGGGAGTTAGTTGGTATAGAGAGTGTGGAAGAGGCCTGGTTAGAGCTCTTTGATAGTTGGGTCATATTATTACCTGGTAGAGAGGGGGGAGTAGGTGGACTGGATCTGGAATTTGTAAGAGGCTGGTGTTATGATTGAGGCTGAAATTGAATGCCTGGGGGGGAATTTCAATATAGTAAGAGATAATATAGTGGACTGGACTGATGGTGGGAGAGGGATGAAGAGTTGAAGTGGCAGGTTGGATGGTTGGATGGAGATGGAAAGGTTGAGCTCTCTGGTGGACTCAGGGAGATAGTTCATTAAATTTATACTCACTGGGTAGCTGGGCTGGGTTCTAGAATTGACTGGATACTGATGGTGGAATGCTGGAGAGTAGGTGTCTGGGCTACGCTAGAGGTGGTTTGGTGCCTATGGTCTGATCACTGGGGTCTGCTTGGGGGGGGGGAGGTTTGGGGGAAGTGAGGATGGGCCTAGACATTGGTGGCTCAATTTCTCTTTGTTAAAGAATGGCGATTTATGAGCTGATTGGGAGATAGAGGTTATTGGAAAAAAAAGTCAATAGCAGGAGCAGGGCCTGGCTATTGGAGATTATTAGAGAAGGCTGAAATTGAGTGCTCAGGGATATTGGAGAGAGGCAGGGAAAGGGAGGAGTGCTCAGTGGTAGCAGAGAGTGCACTGGGCCTCACAGAGACTGGCAATGCTCTTGGAGAGATAGGCAGGAGTACTAGAAGATAGAGAGGTAGTAGACTGGTATATTGCAAGGATTCAAACAGAGGTCAGGGAACTTAAAGAGGTGCTACGGTTGGAGGAAGAGGCTAAATTAAAGGGGATGGTGGCAAGGTTGAGGTGGTAAGGGTTGGAGGAAGGGGAGTGACCCACTCAGTTTTTATCATAGACATTATAAGCACAGAGAACTAAGCAGCAGTGGGATGGTGTTTTGGATGAGAATGGGGAGATGGTGGTGGGGACTCCAGTGATTTTGAGATTACTAAGGTCTCACTGAGAGGACCTATAGAGTGAGGAAGAAGGGGGTGAAGATATCTTAGACATTGAATGATAGTTGGAGGGTTGGCATCCAAACCCAGTAATGGGTCTAAGGGCTCTGAGAGACCAAGTGAGAGGAGAGGAGGTTTGCAAGGTTCTGGCTTTGACAAGCAAGAGGATGGCACTAGGAGAGGATGGGCTTCCCTGGGATTTTTGGAAAAAGATGGCCAGAGTAGAGGTAGTGTTGGAGGAGTTGATAGGGATGTATGATGAGATTCTTTAGTCTGGAACTTGGATTAGGGGCCAGTATCTAGGGCTAGTCTCTTTACTCTTTAAGGATAAGGGGCAAAGGGATGATTGAAAGAACTAGTATCTGATCGTGCTCCTTGATATGGACTGCAAGCTGGTTACAAAGGTCTTGGTGGCTAGGCTGCAGGGGATTGCTCAGCAAGTACTGAGAGTTGAGCAAAGAGGTTTTGTTGGTGGTTGGTTGATTTGAGATGGGACAGCCTGGGTCTATAGAGTAATTGAAGAGACTCAGGCTGCTGGGGTTGATAGATGACTGGTGTTTCTAGATCAGGAGAAGGCATATAATAGAGTGTAGAGGATCTGGCTAGAAGGGGTGCTGAAGCAGGTGGGTGTTTCATCAGAGTTCTGGAGGTCATTAATTAGTCTTTTGGAGGACAGTCAGACAGCCTTGATGGTCAATAGATACAGGGGGGTCACTTTTCCTCTGGGTTGTAGGGTGCTGCAGGGGGATCCCTTATCACCCATCTTGTATGTCCTTTCCTTGGAGCCCCTATTGGACAGGATCAGGCATCGAATTGGGGGTTTAGATATTCTAGAGATTAATTGAAAAGTGGGGGCCTTTGCAGACAATATGGTAGTTAGATTGGGTTTATTGGCAGATGTGGAGGAATTACAGTGAACTGTAGAATGGTATGAGAGGGGCTCTGGTGCTAGACTCAATTGGTACAAATATGAGACTATGGTGTTAGGTGGAGGAATAGTTAGTGGTGATATGATTGAGACAGTGGTGCCAGCAGGAGATCCCGTTTGCTATCTGGGGATCTACTTCTCTATATATGGGTCCCTTCTTTCTTGCACTTGGTGAGAACAGCAACTCCTAGTATAGGGGGATGTACTTTTATGGTGGGGTGGTTGGCACATTTCCTTGGCAGAAAGGGTGATGGTACTGAATGTATATTGGCTGCTGAAGCTGTGGTATGTAGGGTACTATCTGGATTTCCCAGCATGAGTGGTCAGGTACCTTCTGAGGATGGTGAGGACATGGATCTGGGTGGAGTGGTGAAGTCAGATTGGGTGAGAGGTGCTAACTCTACCTGTGGAGGGTGGCAGACTGGGCTTGGTGGACTTCCCCAAATGCCTTCATTACCTGTGAGCATGGTGGCTGAAGAGGGTGAGTGAGTTAAGGGGACAGGAGTGGGTGCCACTTATACAAAGGGTGTAGGAGGCCCAGTATTCCCCCTGTAGTATATCTGGTAATCTGCTTGCAATGGTGGCCCTGGATGGGAGTGAGAGGATGCAGTATAAGGGCTTTTGGTAGAGAGTGGTAGATGGTGCCCAAAGAATTGGTCTTCGATAGCAGGATAATAAAGGTGAGAGAGATTGGGGATTGTGGATATAGAGATGAGACAGGCTTCTGTTAGGTGGTATCTTGGTAGAGGACTTTTGGCTTGGCGATGGTATAGAGTACTTGTGGGGCTTAGGGGGGGATCTGTGGTCTACTGGGTGGCAGAGGGTGGGGATCAGCAAGGGGTGAGACTGGAATGGGCTTTGGCCTTAGAGCAAGCAGATGATATGGTGGCTCCTCCCCAAGTTCTGGGTGGTGTGGTGGCAGTTTCTAAGGCAGAATGTGATGCTGAACTTTCAGTCTGGACACTTGGTGGCAGATGGCTGATATGAGTGTGAGGAATGTTTGGATATTGGACAGGAAGAGGGAGTGATTCAAATACCTAAACATTAGCTTGGTGAGTGTGACATTCTGGGGATTTTTTGGCACTGTATTGCCAACAGATTAGAGCTGTGAGCCCTGGTGGGAGGGGAAGGGAGAATGTAAGAGAGTTGCTTTTTAGGGTAACCATTACGTAGTTCTGAAAGGGTTTTCTGGAAGTTCTGGATATTCTAGAAGACTATTTTCTTATGGTCAAGATCAATTTCATATGGAGTACATCCTCTACGCTTATTGATTTCTAGATCGGATTGATGTCTCAACCAAAGTCCTTTTTTGGACTAGTTCTGGATGTTCAGGATTTTCCGTATTTCAGGAAGTTTAAGAAACTAAGACCAGCTTAGTTGAATCAGCATATCACTGCAGACAATACCCAATTAGGAAATTTCGTGACAGGGTTAGGAGTAGGACCTAACGGGGAGTGGATTTACTTAAGAGTGGTTTGTGAGTTATTAAATAGGTTTATTCGCTATTCATGATATTGCTATACTAGGAGTAGTTGTGTGAAGGGGTATTGGAGAAGTGCTCAGGAGTTGTGTTTGGATTGTTCTTATGTGTTCGAGTCTGTTTAAGTCTGAGATTCTGAGGTCTGGGGGAGGGGGTATTTATACTAGTGAGGGGCTATCTGGACTATGCTAGATATGGATGTAGCACTAAGTACTTTGCTGAGTCAGAATACAGTCACGTAGTATAAGTGTGATCTGACATGTCAAGAGATCATCTGACTGCTGAGTCAGTTCACAGTTATGTCATATAAGGTTAATCTAACTATACTATGACTGCTAATCTATTTATAGGTTTAGGCGCTGTCTGGGTAGTCTTCGATGACATCACTATTGATGACATCATCACTGGCAAAGTCTGAGCAGTTTTCTGACTTCTGACATCATTAGTTTCAAGGTGTCATCACTTCTATCTCTTGCAGGATTAAGGCTGTCCTTGGTAGTGGTGGTTGTACAAGGATAACAGGTCTTGGTTCTCTTTTTTTTTGGTCTGCTGGTGCATTTGCGAGGACTGGCCATTCTCGTCTAGGGCGAGGGCTCCCAATGTCACGGCTGGGGGTTCGAACCTCTCGGAAATAATATTTTCTGTAATCTGAGACAATTTCTAGTAGTAATATCTGTCACGTGGATGGCTTGAGATTGGTTTCGACAATGTTGGCTTTCTTGAGTTCAGATGAAGTGTCCATCACTCTCTAATGGAGGTAACACAGATAGAGTGAATAGAGTTGTTCAAATGTATTTTGCTTCTACTAGGTAATGAGGTCTTATATAGTCGCAGTGTATCTTGGTCTTGAGTTGATAGGTACAGTTCGTGAACCTTTTGATGGGTGAGATAGGGTTCTTCTTGTCTCAATTTGAGTTTGGTACTTTCAGTTTCCTTTTGTAAGTACAGTATACCAACTAGTTATAGTGGTTCAGAGTCAGTCTTATAGTTGTAGTACTTCTTCTAGTATTCTTGTATCTTGGTAGTGGGTTCTTGTGCTTGCTGGTGTATTTCATGTAACCAGATGATCTCTTGTTTTGTAGTCTTGCATGTGGTTTCCAAATTAGTTCTGAGAATACCATGCGATTTTGGTGGCTTTGAGGTTGTGCGCTTATAGGGAAGATGGGGTGAGCTCTATTACAGGTTAGTGGGGGGGGTTGGAGATGAATAGCTGACCCTGAGTTGGGCTCTGGCAATTTGGGTTGAGTTAGCTGGGCATTGGTTATATATATTTGAGGAGGGTCGGTAGATAGGAATTAGGGATAGGGTGGCATGGTGGAAATGGCTGCTATTGGACATTTTGAATAGCTGATAGTGGGGATGGGGATCTAGTAGGGGTAGATATCAGGAATTGGTAAAGTGTATATGCTAGAAAAGTAGAGGGTGGGTCCAGGTGGGTCCGGGTGGTGGGTGACTGGGTTGTCTTCCAACAGAGAGGGGTAGAGGGGGGTGAGGGGGATCCAAGGGGTATTGGGTGAGGGGATGGGGGTAATATTGTATTATTAATATAGATTGAGATAATAAAGGGAAGTCCAAGAGACTATAAAAAAAAAATAAAAAAATATATATATATATATATCAAATTTGAGGTTGCAGAGTTTTACTCAATATTCAGCAATCATGGTTTCACTATAGTATTGAGCAATCATGAGTTGTTTCAGTCTAGAGGCTGCAGGATGGGCTCTATATCTTGGGATATTGTTTGCTATATTTTAAGTAACTACTGTAGGTCAGGTATCCCATGTGAGGGGTTTTTCAAGAAGGGGTTTGCCACCATTCTTTAGTGGGTCCCCAGAAGAATATAACAACTTAGTGAACATAGGCTGTAGTGATAGCAAAGAGTTGTTCTAGAGTATGGTCTTGATTGTTTGTCAGAAGGTGGTCCACAACTTGCTCATTGGTCCATTGATTGGCTTCAAAGTTAATGTCAACTATACTAATGAAGCTTTGGACTTCTTATGCAGTACCATTGAAGGTAGGTAGGCTCAGATTTTTGATAGGTCAGGTTTGTTCAGCTAAGGCAGTAATGGTTGCTACCATTATTGCTATCTGGGCTGTGAGGTCTAGAATCTGTTGATTTACCATATTATTTGCTAGAGGCAGTTGGACTACTGGTAGTAGTGTTACTGGTACTACTTGAGGTACTGGTGCAGAGTGTGATGGAGTTCTTTGAGTCTGTGGGTCTGGAGTAAGGGCTTGATAGATAGCTATTTGTTGCTATATAGGTGTATTCTGTCCTGATGGAGGTATGTCTCTTTCAGTGGTATATCTAGGATCAAATTCACTGAGATACTCCTCCTCCTCTTCGGCTTAGTCCCTGTGTAGTTGGGTTTGCTCAGCATCAAAGTAGACAGAATCAATTATATATCTAATTTCAGAAGGACTTAATTCAAAGTTAAGTTCTAGTTCAGTATTGGTTTCAGGTTCAGGTAGAGCTGTAGCAGAGCCTACTTCTGATTCAGGGTCAGGTTGTTGACAAAGGGTTTTTCTTGCTTCTTCTTTAAGAATATGGTGGGCCTTACTATTCTGGAATCAGTAGTATAATGTGGTCTTGGTCCTGGTGTGGTAAAAATTGGTAGAGTTGAGCTACTTGGCTACAGAGGCTTGGGCTTTGTGAGGAACTAAGGCTAGAAAGACTGCTGCTGGTTGTCCTAGGTCACTCAGATTTGCAGAGCTGACAAAACTCTTATTGAGAAGAGTAAAGAAGACTTCTATAAGACCTTCTTCATCTTGACTTGTGGGGTATAGAGCAAGGAGTTTGGTGAATAGAGTTTTGCCTATCTGCTGATTTAATTGAAGTACTTCTTTCTTTGAATGAAGTTTGTCTCACTTGTTGCAGGTGTGGAGGTCAAATTGTTCTTATACATTAGGTTCAATTCTCTCCAGATTGTCAGATGGTTCAGGATAAATTCCAGTTCAGAAATTGGGCTTTATACCAACTTGTAGGAATTCTCAGAGGGATTTGTAGTAGGGTGAGGAAGTATCTTGAAGCAGAATTGGATTGTAAACTACTGCTACCAAGTTGTAAGAGGGTTACTTGTTAGGGTAACTATTATGTAGTTCTGGAAGGGTTTTCTGGAAGTTCTAGATATTCTGGAAGACTGTTTTCTTAAGGTCAAGATCAATTTCATATAGAGTATGTCCTCTATACTTATTGATTTCAAGATTGGGTTGATGTCTTAACCAAAGTCCTTTTTTGAACTAATTCTGGATGTTCAGGATTTTCTGTATTTCAGGAAGTTTAAGAAACTAAGACTAGCTTAGTTGAATTGACATATCACTACAGACAATACCCAATTAGGAAATTTCATAATAGGGTTAGGAGTGGGACCTAACAGGGAGCAGATTTACTTAAGAGTATTTTGTGGATTATTAAATAGATTTATTCACTATTCATGATATTGCTATACTAGAAGTAGTTATATGAAGAGATATTGTAGAGAAGTATTCAGAAGTATTCTTATGTATTTGAGTCTGAGATTCTGAGGTTTGGAGAGGGGATATTTATACTAGTGAGGGGCTATCTGGGCTATGCTAAATATGGATGTAACACTTAGTGCCTTGCTGAGTTGAAATACAGTCATGTAGTATAAGTATAATCTGATATATCAAGAGATCATCTGACTACTGAGTCAGTTCACAGTCACATTATACAAGGCTAATCTAACTATACTATGACTGCTAAGCTATCTATAGGTTTAGATGCTATTTGAGTAGTCTTCAATAATATTACCATCAATGATATTATCTCTGGCAAAGTCTGAGCAGTTTTCTGACTTCTGATATCATCAGTTTCAAAGATATCATCACTTCTATCTCTTATAAGATTAAGACTGTCCTTGGTGGCAGTAGTTATACAAAGATAACAGGTCTTGGTTCTCTTTTTTTTTGAACTGCTGGCATATTTGTAAGGAGTATACCAAACTAGTTATAGAGGTTCAGAGTCAGTCTTATAGTTATAGTACTTCTTTTGGTATTCTTGTATCTTAGTGGTAGGTTCTCATACTTGCTAGTATATTTTGTGTAACTAGATGATCTTTTTAGTAACTTGTTTTGTAGTCTTGCATGTGATTTCCAAATTGGTTCTGAGGATGACATGCAATTTTGGTAGCTTGGAGGTTATATACTTATACTCCTCCTTCACCCACCAACTTCATATTTAGCATATAAGATGGTTCCAATATATTATTATCTCAGTAAACAGGGAGAATTAATCTATGAACAACTCTTTCTAGATAACTACTTCATCAGAGATGATATTATTAATGGTGATATCATTGAAGACTATCTAGATAGCATCTAAATCTATAGATACATAGCTTAGTAGTTATAGTATAGTTAGATTAGCCTTATATGACATACATAACTGTGAACTGACTCAGCAGTCAGATAATCTCTTAATATGTCAGATCACACTTATACTATGTGACTATATTCTAACTCAGTAAGGTACTAAGTGCTATATCTATATTTAGTATAGTTCAGATAGCTCCTCACTAGTATAAATATCTCCTCTCCCAGGCCTCAGAATCTCAGACTTGAACAATCTGAATACAACTTCTGAGCACTTTTCCACAATATCTCTTTATATAACTACTCTTAGTATAGTAATATCATGAATAGTAAATAAATCTATTTAATAATCCACAAATCACTCTTAAGTAAATTTACTCTCTATTAGATCCCACTTCTAATCTTATCACAAAATTTCCTAATTGGGTATTGTCTGCAGTAATATGCCAATTCAACTAAACTGGTCTTAGTTTCTTGAACTTTCTGAAATATAAAAAATCCTGAATATCTAGAACTAGTCCAAAAAAGAACTTTGATTGAGACATCAATCTGATCTTGAAATCAATAAGCATAGAGGATGTACTCCATATGAAATTGATCTTAATCTTAAGAAAATGGTCTTTCAGAATATTCAGAACTTCTAGAAAACCCTTTTAGAACTATGTAACAGTTACTCTAATAAATAATCCTCTTATAATAACTCTTACTACTCTAAATAGAGTAACAGATAGAGAAAAACCTCTATCAAAATACAGAATAGTGGGTAGAATCTAGTTCTCTTCAATGAGACAAATAGAAAACTTATAAGATAAGAGAAGACCCCTAATATCTTATTACTCAAACCTATAGGCCTTGATCATATTACTATATCAGCTCTCAATTCTAATTAAGTATAATTAAGATACTTAATCTGAGTAGTCTTAAACTCCCTGATTACTCTCAATGACCAGAGCCTAATCCTATATATTACCAAAAACAACTGAGAGTATTATCTTTTTTTTTTTTTT